>JAVJIF010023174.1:0-75452 GCA_038442645.1 Agave tequilana
GGATCCGACTTTGATTCTCTCCATGGCTAGTTCCAGTGAATCATGGGTGATTGATTTGGGCGCATCCTTCACACACTTCCGACACGACATCTTTCAAAATTATATGAAAGGTGAACTTGGAAAGGTGTATCTGAGAGATAATAACCTTATGACATTGTCAGAAAAGGTGATATGATGGTTAACTTTTGAAATAGCTCGATATTGAAATTGAGGAATGTAAGACATGTTGTAGACTGTCTAAAAATTACTGAAGACAAATCATCAAATAACAGAGTATATACTTCAGACGCGAAGCTAATCAAAGCCACTCGTGTAAAGAAAACATAGGGCCCGAAGCCCGCGTATCAACACCACTATAATGCCAAGGACGCAGAGCTCAAAACCCGCATTTCAGTACCACTTCAGTGCTCAGGCACAAAGCTTGAGGCCCGCATCAAAGCTTCAAGCCCGTGTCGCAAACGTGAAGCTCGAAGCGTGCGTCTAATGTCACATCAATGAGAAAACATAGAGTTTGAGGCTCGCGTTTCAACATCACAGTAGTGCCTCAAACACGAAGCTCAAGATGCGCATCCAGCATCACCTTAATGGCTACACGTAAAGCTCTACGCCCGCTCCAACTGGAGAGGAGCCATGCGTCTCAGTTATAACTATCCCATTACTGGGTCAATTACTGCCCATGTAATGAGAAAAGTTAACCCCCATTATGGAGGATTTTTAGGGGACAATTTTACCCCTGAAACCCCTATAAATAGCTTAGTATGCTATTGAAGAAGGTCAAAAATTTTCAGCTGAGGAATACTTATAAAGAGTAAACTCTTCTACCAACTTGTTGAATTCATATTTTGCCTAAGTCTCTTGAGATTTCACTAGATAGGGGTCGTGCTACTCCATCAGTGATCCTAGGAGAAAATTTTCAGAAGAGCTTGACGTTCACCGAGTCAACAAAAAATAAGAATCATTTTTCACCGCTACACAAAGAACTCAGCCTTAAACAAAGAGAAATCTGAGCTTAAGTGGTCTTCTCTCTCTCTCTCTTGTAGTTGAAACTTTGAGTTGTTGTAACTTTTCATTAATTTTTGAAAATTTTGCAACACACTTTCAACTTTCCTGCCCGTGCAAGACATGTATTGAAGCTGAAGAAAAATCTTATCTCTGTCGGTCAGCTTGCTGACGGAGGGATGAAAACCACCTTCAACGGTGATATATGCAAGATCACAAAGGTGTCATAGTGATAGCACATGGCAAGAAGGAAAGTACCCTCTACGTGACGTTTGGTTCCAAAGCATCAATTTCAGTTGCTTCATCAGAGTTGGATGTCGGAGCGTGGCATCGGAGACGAGAAGTGAATGAATGTTATGCTCTCCAAGGAGTAAGTTGTCGGAGTTGAAGTCTATCAACTTAAATTTCTGTGAAGACTGTTGCATCTACGGAAAGCAGAGAGAGTCTATTTCTCAAAGACGAGAAAACCTCCGAAGGCAGAAAGGTTAAAGTTAGTTCATACCGATATATCTGGTAGGCTTCAGTTCTCTCTCAGAGGCTCATTGTATTTTTGTGATCTTTATTGATGATTCAAGTAGAAAATTTTGAATTTATTTCTTTAAGCACAAATCAGATATGTTCGATGTGTTTAAGAAGTGTTTGGCCCAAGTTAAAAATGAGACAGGTCAGAAACTTAAGGCTTGAAGTCCGACAATGGGAGCGAATATTGCGATGGTAGAATTGAAGATTTTGTGCGAGTCAGGAAATTCGTAGAGTGAAGATGGTTCCAAAAAATCCTCATCAGAATGGAGTGACGAAGCGCATGAACAAGACAATACTGGAGCGTGCCCGGAGCATGCGAATACACACTGGATTGCCCAAGCAATTCTAGGCAGACGCAGTCAACACAATATTATATCTAATCAATAGAGGGCTATCGGTGCCCCTGAACTGTGAGAATCTGGAGGAAGTATGGATCAGCAAAGAGGTAAACCGGGAACCACCTGCATATTTTTAGTTGTATCTCATATGTCCATGTGGATTTAGATCGCAAGAGCAAGTTGGATCCGAAGTCTTAGAGATACATCTTCAATGGGCATGGAACAAGCGACTACAACTATCGGTTTGAGATTCGAAAAAACTAAAAGATCCTTAGGCATAAGGATGTAGTATTCAATGAGAAAAAGATGTATAAGGACTTGCTGACAGAGAGGAGCATTTCAGTGAAGGATCCCAGAGTTGCATCTTGGAGCACTCCAAAAACAGCAGGATACTGTGGGCTCAGAGTTCGTTGAACTTGATGATGTTCATGTGAAGAAGGTTCAAGCATTCCGGAAGGGAATGTGAAACTCCAAGTAGAGCCTCCGACACCCAAAGCGAGTTAAGTCAATCAATCAGGATGATTAGAGCTCTAGGGAAATTTTTTTCCTTCCTTGCACTATTGTTGTTAATTGACAGTGGTGAGCCCGAGTGTTATAAGGAGGCTTTACAGGTAAAAGCCAAGGACAAGTGGGGGCTAAGTATGGATGATGAGATTGAGTCTCTCATGAAGAACCAAACATGATATTTGGTTGAATTGCCAGAAGGCAAGTGAGCCGTGCATAATAAATGGGTCTACCGGTTAAAGAAAGAGTATGGAGGCACCAACAGGAACAAAAAGAGGATGGTTGTGAAGGGATTCAACAGCGGAAAGGTATTGACTTTAATGAAATTTTCTCTCTTGTGTGAAGCTAACTAATATTAGATATGTTCTGAGTATTGTGGCGTCAGAGAACTTGCATCTAGAATAGCTGAATGCTAAAACTGTGTTTCTCTATAGTGATTTGGAGGAGGACATCTATATGATGCAGCCACACGGTTATATCATGCTGAAAATGAGCAGTTAGTTTACAAGCTTAAGAAAAGTCTCTATTACCTGAAACAGGTTCTAAGACAGTGGTAGTGATATCTGAAGTTCGACAGATTTATGATTAGCAGTGGATCACAAAGCTGTTGATCACTGCTACTATTCCAAGTGGTTTAAGAATTTCTACATCATACTACTACTGTATGTAGATGATATGCTTGTTGTCGGAAGCATGAAGAAGATTGTGAATTTCAAGACAAGTCGGCGAAAGAATCTCAATGAAGGACATGAGTCTAGCGAAAAAATTCTTAGAATGAGGATCAGTAGAGAGAAAAGATGTTGTTGAATATATTATAAGTCGAGTACGTGTAGAAGGTGCTGAAGAGGTTTAACATCTCCGATGCAATCTGTGAACGTCCTGCTCAGAGGTCACTTCAAGCTTTCAAAGACTCGAGCTCCGATAACAGAAGATGAGAAGGACCTCATGTCAGAGGTGCCAAATGCATCGATTGTGGGCAGCTTGATGTATGCTGTTATTTGTACGAGGCAAGATATTACTCAAACAGTGGGAATTGTCAGTAGATATATGAGCAATCCTGAGAAGAAGCATTGGAGAGTAGTAAAATGGATCTTGAGATATCTGAAAGAAAGTTCAGATATGACATTGTGTTATGATGGCATGGACGTTCGTCTACACGGATATGTAGACTTCGACTTGCAGGTAATGTAAATAGTCAAAAGAGTACCAGCGATTATGTTTTTACTTTGGGCAGGGGAGCAGTGAGATGGTGTCAAGGCTGCAAATGATAGCCGCGATGTCTTCGACGCAGGTCGAATGTGTTGTAGCGACAAAAGCTTGCAACGAGTTGATATGGCTG
Source organism: Agave tequilana (assembly GCA_038442645.1). Lineage (NCBI taxonomy): Eukaryota > Viridiplantae > Streptophyta > Magnoliopsida > Asparagales > Asparagaceae > Agave > Agave tequilana. Next base: position 3,703 of record JAVJIF010023174.1, read on the forward strand.
AAGAATTTTATGAAAGAGCTTGACAAGAAGCAGGTGACTCCGTCGCTGCACAGTGATAGCCAGAGTGTTATGTAACACCCTGATCCCGAAATACATACTTAGATATGTGTTTCAATTTTTCACTTGTATTATTTTATTTTTTCATATTTTTATTGGTATTTGATCCGTATCTTGTGGACCTCGAGCCTAGCCCAAGCCCAGAGCCCGCATCTTCCCTTCCTTTTTCCTTTTGTTTTCCTTTTCCTCCTTTTCCTTTTCTTTCCCCTTTTCTTTCTTCTTTTTTCCCTTTCTTTTACTTTTCCCTTTTTCTTTTCTGTTTTTTTCTTCTTCCACACTCTTCTTCATTCTCTCTCCCTTTTCTTTCTCCTTCTTTTTTTCTCTTTCCTTTCTTCTCTTATCTTCCTCCCTCTTTCTCCTCTTCCTCTCTCCCTCATCCCCAGCCACCCTTTCTCTCTCAGCATTTTCTCTCCCACTCGCTCTCCTTCCTCTCTTCCCTAACCTCCTTGTCGGTCAGCGATCATCCCGGCCACCAAGCCTCCTGCCTCTCCTCTCTCCCCTCTCCCTCTCCACCACCGACCACCATCTCCTACCCCCTCTCCTCTATAGCAACCACAACATGACCACTACTCCACCACCAAGCCATCATCTCCACCATCACCTCCTCTCTACCATCTCGCCTCCTCTGATCACCACCATCTCTACCATCATCATCCCCATCTCCACCACCTTCACCACCCACATAACCATTATCTCGACCATTATCATCATCATCTCCTCACCACTTCACCACACGACCATCATCTTCACCACCACACCACCACCAACTCCACTACCATCACCTCACCCCAGCCTCCCTCCTCCTTGCTGGCCGGCACCCCTACTGTTGTCGCGCCCCTCCCTAAGGTTGTGCCCTCCTCCCTTGGCCGCCCCCCACTCTCTCTTCTTTCCCTCTCTCTCCCCTCTTTCTCCCTCTTTCTCCTTTATTTCTCTCTCCTATCTCTTTCTTACTCTTCTCTCTTTCATTTCATTTCTTTCTCTTCATCGTGCCTCATGCATTAACTCCATTAGAGTTTCACTGGATTTTCTCGACGTTCTCATTTCGCCTCTGGACAACCCTAGGTGAGTATTTGTTATGTGTATATGCAAGTACTTTTTCTCGCTTTAGACGAATGCTCATTATATGTTTATGTGTGTGCGTGTTATTGGCTTATGTGAGTGCTTGCAATTATGTGATCAAATGTTTGTAATTGTGTATCAGTTATTGGTTTATGCGAGTGCTTGTATTTCTGTGATGAATGCATGTATTTATATGAGCGAGTGCCTTCACTTGTTTAGCCTTCGGGCTTCTCTCTAGCCTTGGGGCTTATCTTTCAAACTTTTCTCTAGCCTTTGGGCTCAGCCTTCGGGTTCTCTCTACCTTCTGGTAGCTTTCGGGCTTTTTTCTAGCCTTCAAGCTCAGCCTTCAGGCTTCACTTCAGCCTTCAGGCTTAGCCTCCGGCTTTACTAGCTCCGCCAGGTAGGTGAGCTTAGCGCTCAATACTTCACCGTTAAATTCGCTCGAGTGTAGCTATACTGTGTGCGTTAGCAAGGAGTTTACATTTGCTTCATCGTGTGCGTTTAGCTTTGCCGCGAGCGTAGCTTCGTTGCGCGCGTTAGCAAATCATACGCTAGCCTCGTAGTGTACGTTTAACTTCGCCGCGAGCATGGCTTCACTGTGTGCTTTAGTAAGCGTTCATACGCTTGCTTCACCGTGAGCGTTAACCTCATCGAGCGTGTTAGCGTCTACTGCTGCACGCTGGCTTCGCTCCAATTTTGCTTAGCTCTACCTAACTATTTAATAATTAATTATTATTGTTAAGATGGTGTGAAGAGTTTGAAATGGTGTCGTACTGGTTTAGCATGATCCTATATTTTACTTGTACTGTTGTACTTCTCCGATAATATGATAACTTGACATGTACTCGCATGGATTATGATTATCACTTTTTGGGGACTTGACACCTGTTATCATGTTATATACCCAGAGATTATATACATCTGTATCAAGCTTGTTCCTCCTATTATTATATTCATATTAATCCCTGTAAATAAATCATCACGGACATAAAAATTGCAATAATTGGACAATTTAAATCGAGATGACGGAAATTGATGGCTATCAATATGTTTTCGTGTTACAATGGCAAAATATTGCGCAATCGGTTCTACCTGGGGGCATCAGGTGTTCCATTGGTGTACTTGAAATCACCTAGGGGGTGAATAGGTGACTAACTAATCTAATGGTGAATTAATGCGGAATTAAAACTATTATACAAACTAAAAATTATTAAGCTAAATACAAAAGATATAACTAAGAGTGTAGCCGAATTCCTAGTGAAGGGCTCTAGACAAACTCCTCAAGATTCCTCTAGATAAGAGTTGAGGTGCCACTATGGCTCTCTTGGTTGAATACAAGTGTGAGCAAACAATTCCCAAGCATATAACAATATAGAACAAGATATATCACGCATATAAAGATGAAAGCAATAAGCATGCAAGATATAAACACAAGTGAGAGATAGAGAGAGCAATCGCAAATACAGGAGATTGTTTCGAGGTTCGAGCACCCTTACTCTACGTCCCCACCTTCAACACTATGAAGGATTTTCACTAGAATCGATCCCACCGGATCACTCAGTGCCGCAACACCTATAAGGAGTTCACATTAGAACTCTTGGACTCACTAGTCCCTCTCTTGTTCCCGCAAGAACTACACACCGCAAGCACACTAGCTTACCGAGGTTGCACCTCTACACCGAGCTCTCACTAGAACTCGAAACAATGTGAAATCGCAAGTCCGCCTCCTCAAAACAAAAATGAACACTTTGGTGATCTAAACACTTGGTCACCTAAAATCACTCTCACAACAACTCTCTTATAGGATTGATATAGCAATAGAAAGCTCAAGTATGTGTGAGAAAAACTAAGATTGAATTGGTGGTGAAAAACTTAAGAAATTACTTTTGAAAACTCTTGATAAACTCTCTTTTGATTTGAAAATATTGGCTCTAAAACATGCGGATAAAACCACTGATATAGGTAGGAAAAACTAGCCCAAAAACTCTCTTGAAATCTTATAGAAATTAGTTCAAGGGAACCCCAATATATAGGCCTCTAAAATCTAGCCGCTGGGGTCCAAATCAGCAATCTGGACTGCTGGCGGTCGACCACCCGGTCGACCTGCAACGGTCAGATTCTGACCGTATGCAGCCGTCGACCGGCCGGCGCGGTCGACTGTTGCCTGACAAATGACCCAGCGGTCGATCGGCCTTTGGCTATGTACGTTAGTGTAAGTCGGTCGACCAGCGCGGTCGACCGGCAGAAGGCCAGTCCAGCTATTTTCAGGGATTAAAAATTTGGCTTTTTACCTTCAATAAAATCTCATAAATTCTCATAAATTCTACAAAAATAAGTTTAGTGATATACTTTAATATACAAACATGTTTAAATAAATATCAAACCATGTTACAAACATTTTGAACTATTTTTGTAATATGAAAGTTTTACCTTAAACAAACAAAAAATCTGTATTTTTCAAAATCGATTTTTCCAAAGCTTCTCCAAATACAAAAACAAGATATTCTAAACACTTTATAAGCTTAGTGTGTATGGATATGATCTACTACACATATATGATAAAAATATCTATGTTTTTGATATTAGCTCTAAAATATGTTTTGATAAAAACACATGTATATTTTTAATCTTGAAAACCAAACCAATATTTTTCAAAACGAAAACTCCTTTATGAAAATACATATAAATCTTGTGTGAGAGTGTATATGAACTTGAGCAATCCACCAACTAATCTATCCTTTATATTTTATCTAAAAACAAAATCTTACTACAAATAAACTTAGACACAAGTCTTCTCTTGAAGGTCTTCTTTTTCTTGACTTGGTCCAAACCTTGATCCAATGAGTTAGACTCCTTTTGAGTACTTGATGCAATCTTGATGCGCGAGCTCTTGAATCGACACGTGCTAACTCCAAAACTTGACTTTAAATCTTTTGTTGAAGCTAACCACCAACTAAGATCTTGATCAAATATCTGAGACTAATTTAAACACAAGATCATTAGTATTATAACTACATGAGTTAATTATCATCAAAATTAGAGCGATGGGCCGTTGGGCCAACAATCTTCCCCTTTTTGATGATGACACAGAACTCATAGAGTTATATATGCATGGATTAAAGTCAAGCTTCATAGAAGCCCCCCTTAACTCATGCATTATAATAGACAAATAGATATTGCAATGAAGTGTACAAAACTAAATAAATATATATACATAAACAAGGTAAGAGAAACATGCATAAATCAAAAATTCTTTTCCCAAAAGCCTTCTCCCCTTTTTGTATAAACTTTCGAAATCATTCTCCTCCTTTTTGTATAAACATAAACTCAAATAGTAAATATGCATATATAAACTCAAAATCATTCTCCCCATTTTTGTCAATCATCAACAAAGGGGTAAAAAAATAAATCAACAATAAAGATATATATGCGATATACATTCATGAAGAGGAAGGCGTAAAGTTAGCTCCCTTGTATACATGCATTACATGAAGAAGGGATGACAAAATCTAACCACATAAAGCATAATATACAATGTATAAGTGAAAATGTAAAGCTCCCCCTACACACGTGTATCGCATAAAGAAGAGATGTTAAACTCCTCAATACAAGATACACTCAACATGAATTTATATATAGAAAAGATGTTAAGCTCCCCTTGCATATAGGCAATTCAAATCAAAACATTTTTAATCATCACTTTAAAGAAAATTTTGAATTTTCTTAAATCAAAATTTTGAAATATCACTTAAAAATGAACAAGTATTAAGATATCACAAGATTTTTATACCAAATGAAATTGAAAATTTTGATAACAATTGAAATTGAAACATTAGTAAATTGTGATACCAAAGAAAGTAAAATATTTTTAATTGAAATATATGGTAAATTTTGATACCAAATAAAAGGAAAACATTTTTTGATTCATATGAAATCGAAACCAAATTGAAACCAAAACATATAGATACCAATTGAAGTATATTGTACATTTTGATATCAGTTAAAAAGTAAAATATGAAGTATATTGATACTAATTGAAATACTAATAGAAAATAATGTATAAGCTCATTAAACTACCAATTTAGATACCAATTGAAAATAAGATTTAAAGTAAGCTTAACATAAATATAATTTGTACTTTAAATATGTAAGGATATTGTAAATCAAGTACAATCAAATCATATATATGTTGAAAATGAAAATACCAATAGAAATTGATATTATTTGAAATTTGAAGCATACATATATATAGGAAAATAAATATGAGCATACAAAATATAATTTCATGAAGTTCATGTGTGTAACACCCTGGATTTTAAAACTTTGATTTAATAATATAGACCTTGAGTTATTAAGTTGATTGAGTGTGTAATAAATTTCAATTTAATTTTAAGAATGTTAAGTGGTATGTATGAATATACCTACGCCATAACTATTATGTAACTAGTACTTCAATGTGTAGATATACTAGTATTATACTTGAAATATATATTTACTAAGAAAAAATAATCATGATAATTTTTATATGTATTTCTAGTGGGGGAGTGGGTATGCATGGGAGGAGAGATCAAGGGCCTAAATCTTCTTTCTTTGGGGGATTGGACAAATGGATGAAAGGGGATGGCAAACTTGTAAAATTTTGAGGGTGTGGATCTTAAAAGAGTTAAGGGAGAATTCATCTCTTCATCCTCTTCCTTGAGAGGTTCCTCCATGGAAAAAGAAACGCTAGAAACCCAAGATCCAACCTCCTCTCTATTCCTCACTCTCTCTATTCTTCTCCCTTTCTTTTTCTTCTCTTCTCCCCCTCCCTCTCTCCCCTTGGATCCAGACCCGCACGTGTGCGTGCAGGCTACGCGGTGCCGCCGCCCGGCGGCAGGACAAGCGGCGGCTGGGCGGCGGCTAGCCAGGGCGGCCGGAGATCGGAGTTCGTAGTTAGTGAGTGGGTTTCCTCCTCTTTTCTCATTTCTCAAATTTTCATCTTTTGAAAATCCCTAAATCTTGATCTCTTGATTTGAGTGGATTTTTCCTTGAGCTATTCATGCAAATTTTTCTTGAAATTTCATGACTTCTTAAAATATGTAGTGGTTTAAGTTTGATTTTGAGATTAATGAGTTAATCCAATTATATTTGATAGATGTAAATGTTGTATTGTAGGGCATATCTTGTGGTGAGGGAGTACATAAATTTTCAGATTTGAGTTTAGATCTTAAATCTTGAAATTTCAATCTCAATCTTACTTTAAGGGTGATGAAACTTTCATTTGGGTGATAGGTGAGATTAATTCTTGAGCAATGTTGTCCCTTTTTAAATTGAATCAAATACTTAAAAGACTTATGGGTGAGATCAAGTTTATAAATCCCTCCTAACCATTAATGTAAATGGAGATTCTTGAAGCTTCTCACACTTGTAATGGTTGAGTCTCTTGTCATTCTTACTTAATAACTATGAAATCAAATCAAAACCTGATTTTGTGATGTTAGTGTGATAAAAAAAAATTTTGATATGGGTTAAACTATGAAGTTGGAGGTGGTTTAAAGAGAGGATAATGGTAAATTAAATGGTATTAGAATTATGAATGTTCTTATGAAATTGCTCATGATCAAAATTTTAAATACTTAAGTTCATAACTTATTTATGATCCCATTTAGGTAAGAGGTTAAAGGTAAAGTTGAGAAATCCTTAATTCGAAGCACTTTTGAAATAATAGCTTAAAGATGTTAAAGTCTGTCCAAATCTGAAATCTGAAACTTAGAGTTTCTTTCGTATGGGTATTTGAAATAAAATAGGTCATGTAATATACCGTTAGAAAGAAAATCGAGTCTACTTTCCAACGGCTCTTGCGGTGCCCGAATCTAAGGTCCGTGCTGGGAATTATCGTTATAATATGACAAACTAGTCGAAGGTATCAAGATGCAGAATTTTGAATTTTTAGAAGATTTTCTACTTATTAGGGCTGTTCGTGCGAATTAAGCTGGTCATTAATATATCGTTAGAAATATCAGTAAGTCTAATTTTTAATGATAGTCCCTGTATCTTATTCTTATATCAAAGAGGAGTTATGATAAAAACATCTTCGATTGTTAGGGAGGTCAGATCTGATGAATTTATATTAGGTGGGATCTATGTGAAATTTATTAGAATCTATATATAGGCATGTTGTGTTGAGCCTAAAACTAAACACATTTCTTTCAATAACGTATGTTGAATGCGGGTATATCATAATTATTTATTAAAGTAATGACCCTTTATAATAATGTCTGATTAACGGTGTTACATATACACTTAGTTTGTTGACAATTATTCCCAGACTCAAATTTGCTTTAACCTTACTAGAAATAGGGAATTATTGTGTTATGGACTCCAAAAGACATATTTTACCTAACACATAATCCCTTCTGTGGCCTAGTAAACTGGACTATGAATAAAATATTTATTGGCATATAGTCAATGGAAAACTTTGAAACGCTGGAAGTTACTTGTGCATACTATAGTTCTACCAATTTTAACTAACTGATAATTGGACATGTTAACAGTCAACATTAAATTATACTGACGGTAGACTGATAGATGAGTGAATACTATTTAACTAATAAGCTATGCATGAGCATTAGTTGAAAAGAAAGATTTTCTTAGTGTGATATCAAAATTTGAAAAATCAGAATGATAGGATCGGTAGTATCAAATCGGTATAGGGGGGAATCCAAACAGTTCCAACTCAATTCATGAATAAGTCAGAATAGTTGTTATAAATATTTATAATCTTGGTTGCGGCCACACTAGTTACATCGTATCAAAGGAATTTAAGTAATAACGGATTGTTAGGCCTTATTAAACTGTACGTTAAATCAAGAAAGTTGTATTTCAATTAATAAGTATGTATGAGACTTTCCCTTCTGCTTATAATCTCAACTTACTCATCCGTCTAGCCAGAATCTTTGAGCAAGTAATACTTTTGCATACAGATACTGTATGTCTTATAATGTAACTAAACTTAAGACATACTCGAAATGATTACTTTCAATCATATGTATTACATCTTATCAATTCTTATTAAGTTCCCTTTCTTTTATTAAGTATAATGTCTTGCAATACGCCATGAGTTAAACAGCAATTGTGACGTTTCAAATTATTCTAATTAAAGGAGATAAACTGATTATCTGAGATGATGACCAAATTAAGTTGGTATAACAATGGATATCTAGAAATCCCGTAAAAGAAAATTTTAAAAGTGAAAAATATGGGTATTCGACATATAAACATATGTTTCTATCTATGGTTGTTATGTACATGTAAAACCTTGTAAACATGGTCTTCTTCTATTCAAAATCTATTTAAAGCATCACATAGAAAGTACCCATATTATATGTACACATATACAATGTTACAAGAAAAAAGGGATAGTTTCACCACCTTATGGTCAAAAGAGTGGTTATTGTGGTAAATTGGTACTTACACTAAACGTGAATAGTCTTGCGAGTATTAGACACTGAACTAATATTTAATTCATATTCACCATGAAAGAGATAGTTTCACCACCTTATGGTTAAAAAAGTGTCTATTGCGGTAAATTGGTGCTTACACTAAACGTGGATAGTCTTGAAAGTATTAGACATTGAAGCAATATTTAATTCATATTCACCATGAAAGGGATAGTAAGGCAGGCTTAGAATTAAACACATCTTTTGTAATAAGTGTTGCATTTAGTATAGAATTTTAGAATATGATGTACAAGGGCATTGACATGTACATTACTGAATAGAAATCATTATGATTGATATAAATATGATGGGTGTATATTACTTCATTTATGTACATATTATACATGGGTGACATATTTTGATCAAGCAATTTGTGTGAATATTCCTATAAGAATATAATTTAACAGGTAAAAAACTAATTGAGAATATGATTTCTTTTATATATAAAATGATGTGCAAGATATACGAATCTTATGGAATTGGATGTGCTGATATTGTGAGTTATTAAGATTGAGATGAATGTGATGGGTGTATGTTACTTGATATATGTGCATGATATATATGGGTGACATGTATTAATTAATCAAATTGTGTGAATATTCCTATAAGGATACAATCTAACAGGTAAACTCTAATTGGGAGTATTATTACTTCCATATATAAAATGTGTGCATAATATATGAATCTTATGGAATTGGATGCGCTGATATTGTGCGTATTATATATATATATATATATATATATATATATATATATATATATATATATATATATATATATATATATATATATATATATATATATATATATATATATATATATATATATATATATATATATATGTGTTACGGAGGAAGGGACCCGTATTGCACGGGCGGAGTGCGAAGACGGTGCTATATACATATATCTGGAGGAAGAGACCGATATGGCACCGGAGGAGGGGGAAGACGGGGTATATATCATATATTGGGAGGAAGGGACCCGCATTGCACGGGCGGAGTGTGAAGACGGTGCTATGATATACATATATTTGCATCTTGACAAATGATCGGGAATGAACAACTATGTGTGATATATATGTGTGTGTGACACTAGGGGTATGTTGGATGTGTTATCGTATATGATAATCAAAACGTCAGAATATAGACTTAGCTGATTGAAATGAAATACTGGATATTATGTGAAAGTGTACAGGTTAATCCATACATTACTTGAAGTGTGATGCGATAATGTATTATGAGAAATATAATATGATTATATGTTATACAAGTATGGCTTGTGATGCATGTGTTATCTAAATGCATAAACTAGGTTTATGGTATAACTATAGTCGTCGGTGTATTATAGCGTGGAATACAAGACACGTGAGTAACACACACTATGCACACATAAGATGAGAAAATCTGTTTTATGTAATTCATAAATCTTATCACACGGAAAGATGAAAATCTAAGAAAGAAATTGGAAAGTACGATTATAAGATTCTGATCGTCCCCGGAGATTTTAGAGACCAGGGTCTTAATTATTAAACCATGAAATGCCTCTGATTCTTGGTCTTCTTACTGTTTCAGGTTCCTTCTATTACCTGAATATTCATACTTCTCATTGATATATTATCATTTCCTGATTTATTCCTACTCTACTCACTGAGTTGTCGAGCTCACTCTCCCGCAGACTGGTATATTGAACGTTACTTTGAGGCAGGGGTTAGGTTTATGCTGTGCGGGGTTCATTCTGAATCAATCCAATCTTTGTACTTTTGGAACAATTGTGCTTGTTGATGATACATATTGGTTATGGGATAGATGGTTAATCTTGTATATATATGTAGAGAACTATTGTAGTAGTTTTATTTTAAGCTGGCATTTGAGATATCTTTTATTGGGTTGTGATGTCAAGAATTGTATTATCAATATGATGATCATGACAAGTTAGAATTTATCATATCTGAATTTTTATGGATACTGAGAGGAGTACTCTAGAGCTTATATTGTTATGTTTCTCCATAAGTAGGCGATGTCAAGCTGAAGCATCTTCATGATTGCCTGATGTTTTTCATTGATTTTGCAAAGAGGAAAACTTACAAAAAGGAGTTGAGGAGCTAAATTACAAGTAACTCTTTGCAGTAAAAAGATTACAGGTAAATCTCCTCTGAGATTTCTAGGAAAGTGTGCCGGTAGGAATCTGATCAGCGCGCGAACACTTTATCCCTTTGACGATGCGTTCGATCAGACAATCAGACAGCCGCCTGATGGGATTCCTTTCTCGCCTGGTTCGGGAAATTGGAGAACAAAAGGTCAGTAGAGCCCCTTGTTACTTCTCGAGCTGCCTCCACTTGAGAATTCCTTCTCGTCTGTTTCTGAAAATTCCTCGAGAGGGAGGAAGATCTTAGGGTATTAATAAGGAAAGAGTAGGGGAGTAGAATTGCACAAATATTTAACAAAAGAGAGAAGGTTTAGAAACAACCTTTTGTGCTTACTCACTCCAAAATATATTCACAATGCTTAATGTACTCCTTCCGAATCACCGTAGTAGTATAGCTAATACGGGTCGATCCTCAGGGAGAGCTCGCGATAGAAGCTTTAACGGTTGAATGATGAAGAAAGAAAACGAGGGTTCTTCTTTGTTTAAAAAGAATCAAAAAGACATGGAAAAATAGGTGAAAGAAGTTGTGGTGGATTTATGCATGAAAATAAAAACGATAGAAAGAAAATGAAAAGAATTTGAAAACAAGACTTGCTTAAGAAAGAACACTAGAAGAAGAAAAACTTGTAAAAGACTTTGAGATGTAAGAAACCATGACTAGCTAATCTTTCTAATTTGCTAACTTACTAATCTCCATTATGGTGATGCATGTCTCATGTTGATTCATCGGCAAATGTATGTCTTGCTTGTTGGTCAAGTTACTTTCCCACTTGATAGATGGGTGATCTTCTTGGACTTGTCTTCTAGCCTCATTGATTTCATCAGCTCTCAAGATAGAATTTCAATAGTGGAATCGAGGAATGTCACTCAAGGGATGCTAAGGAAGAGGATACAAAATTCATTAGTCATTTAAGGCCATACATCAAGTTAGCATTGAAGTAAGAAAGTTGTACAACAAATAGCATATGGTTGGTGATCCATCTCCATGTTCCATCAAGGCACTTATTCTAAAGACAAGGCTCTAAATGAGGCACACATGAATCATACGGAATTACAACAAGAATTCGCCAAGAATGAAAGTAACCCATCGGGGATGAAAGAGACTCAACATTTGCAAGATTAAGAGTTAGCAATCACCCAAGAGTTAGAAGTTAGCAAAGTTAGTGGTTAGCTAGTCATGTTAGAAGAATTAGCTAGACATTACAATGGAAAGAAAACAACAATACATCATGCTATGAAAGTAAAGCTTGAAGGAAATAAAGCAAGTAAAGTAAACGCTAGAAATTGTAAAAAAGAGAAGAATGATTGGATTAATCCTTGCTTCAAAGTTGTCACTCCTTTGAGTACAAGCTCTCACTCTCTTTCTTTCTCTCTTTGCAGAATTTCTAGGAGGAAGAAGAAGACTAAGAGCACTAAAAACCTAGAGAAAAACCTAAAAATTACAAGCTCTTTCCTCTAATTTCTCCTCTCCTTTTTCGCAGAGTCCTTGGCAGTCTATTTATAGGCTTCAGAAGAGGAGGGACCTCACATCCTGACCGTGGGATCAATCGCTGGCTCAACAGCCAGATAACTGCCGCGGATCCGCGGCCAGAGCCGCGTTTCCGAGGCAGAATCTTGGCCGTTGCGCCAGCGGATTCTGTTGCCAATTTGTTAGAGGTTGTTGGCCACGTGGTTCTTCTAGAATGCTGACTGGGCGCGTGGATGTCTCCAGATCCTGGGCTCAACTCTTGGGCTTCTCTTTTGGACTTTGATTAATCCCTTTTTAATTCTTGATATTTCCATGGATTATGGGTCTCTTCTCCATTAATATTGGACCTGCAAAAATAGAGAGAAAAAGAGTAAAAAATACATTTTTATTGATATAATGCACGGTATGGATGTGAAAAAATATGCAAAAATGAATAACAATCACACCCCCCCATACCTATTCTTTTGCTCGTCCCGAGCAAAACAAGAAAAGAAAAAATCCTAACTAGATTATTGCACCACTTTCGTAGGTGACACGATTGCACTGAGCATGTGCAACAAGCCGTTAAACCTCTAGGTTACCCTAGAGGAGGAGTGTTGTCTCCTGAGGTTTTCAGCGGATTGCACCCACAAAATCCATAAAGAAAATAAGAAAAATGTTAGTAAAAATTTTGATCCATGTTTTTAAGAGTCTTACTTAATTTATAGGTTTCAGGTTGCCCTAAACTCGTCATTCCTTTTATAAGTGTCTATTTAGAGTTTTGTCTTCAACTTAAGTTAAGTTTTTAAGGAAAAGATCAAAAATCGGATTTTGCATCAATCCTAGTATATATACATCTATAAATATGAAGGATCTTTCTCAGACTAAGTTCATTTATTTACTAATATATATAACATTTATTTATTTATTTTTTTATTTTTTTATATATACAATATTTATTTGTTTACATTTCCTTAGCATTCCTTAGGCTTTCTAATTTACCCTTGTAGCGAGCCTCTTACCGATGACTCCCAAACCAGTCGGTCTTAGGGCACCAGATGAAGATACATCCCTAAGGTTCGATGATTCGAGTAAACTAGGCCATGAATACTAAGGACTTAACCACCTTTAGGCGTGATTGGCAATGCTTTTTGAGGCACGGCTAACCAGCTTAATTAGTGGCTAAGTATTTATTTAATTATTTATATACATATATTTTTTTCTTTTTTTCTTTTTTTTATTATATATATATGTAAATAAAGTCACAAAGTCTTTGATTAATCCTTCAATATGTTTAATGTATATATCCTAAAGAAAGAATTAAAATCTAGTTATCTTTCTTATCTTTTTTTACTTAACCTAAAAATCCAACAAAACTCCTCTTTTCAACTTATAATTAGAAATCATAGTTAAGAGTTTCCTTAATCCCTAAAGTCAAGCTTGATTCTTTAAACATGGATCAAGAATTTCCCTTTTTTTATTATTATATTTTTTTATTTTTTATTTATTTTTTTTCCAGAAAGTAAAATCTAAAAGGAAAATAAAAAATCCACAAAGAAAGGTAAAATCTAAAAGAAAATAAAAACCTAAAAAGAAAATGAAAATCCTAGAAAGAAAAAAAAATAAAAAGCCTAAAAAGAAAATGAAAAATCCTAGGTTAGAATCTACCCCCCCATACCTATCTCATGCATTGTCCTCAATGTATGCAATATAAAAGATGCATGAAATAGGTAAAGGTATAAAATCACTCCCTCTGCTGTTTTGGACCAGCGGTGGTGCTGGGTCCAGCCGACTGAGATCGCCGTAACCCTGCCTCAATGCGGTCCAACCTAGAGGATTGCTCCTCCACTTTCTTCCTTAGTCGAACCTGCCCCCTAAAAATCTTCTTCATACCCTTCCAAATGGTGGACATGAAGGCACGTGAATCTGTTGGGGGATCCTGACGCCAAAATTGAGGCTCATCTTCCTCCTCTAAACTTTCCTCAGAAGAGGACTCCACCGGCACATCTTCGGGTTGGACACTAGGGGTTCAAACCGCATGTAAACAACTGTTATAAAAGCTAGTGGGTCGCTCTGGTGTCACAAACACCCGATCAAAAGAATCAAATACGGCGTCCGGTAGGAAAGTCCTACACAGACGTGTAATCAGAATGGGGTGAGAGTGTTTGGCACCACGGGTGCGTGAGGAGTTGGCAATGATCGCGTGGAAGATGGTCTTGTTTAAACAGACCGTGTGTTGCCTAGTCATCAAATCGTGAATTATCTACAACACCGGGCGATTGAATGAAGTTGTGTGGTCCAGCCCTAAGATGTTACGTTGGATCCAGCGTCCAACGCAGTGTACGTTTCTAAAAGTGGTGCTGGCCTTTAGCCCGCGGTCTTGCTCCATACAGTGAGCCCCCATAACTGTCATGTAATCGATAAGTGGGAGAGGGTCGCTGTGCTGTGTGATACTAGGGACACTGGTGATTTCCTCAAAGAGAGGAAGCGTGATAAACAGGTCGCCCAAGGGCATGTGCACGGTGAATTGATACGTGTGTATATCTACGGATGCATGGTCAATGGAGGTGTAGAACAGTGCTACCAATTCAGGACAGTAAAAAGCATCGTTTTCAGAATTATCGTACACTAAAGCATACCAATCCCATGCCCTAATCCGATCTAGGAACATATGTCCATAGCCATTAGGATCACACAAAATTCTTCCAAAATCTTTTTCAGCAAAAATACTAGGTGCCATGCTATCAATCTAGATCAAAGCAATAAAATGGAGAGATCGAAATTCAAACCGCCCCCGGAATTCGTGGGGGGAAAAAATCCGAGATTGCAGAGGGCACAGGAGAAGTCTAATGGAATCTGTGGCACCAGATCGGCCACGAGCGTCAGAAATCGACTGATGAAGACTTTGGCATTGCTCTGGAATCTTCAAGAATGCCGCGGATCTGCGGCCTGGGTCGCGGAAGCGCGGCTTTCTGGAGGAAGTGGGGGATCAGAAAAATTTTGAGAGCGGCCGTTTGAGGAGGGTTTTCAGATCTGGGAGGCTTTTTGCGTTTGAGGGAGGAGGGGTAGGATAAATTGGATATTTATAGGAGGGAAAAGGTTGAGAGTCCCAATTTTATCCCTAGGTGAAAAGTAATTTTACAAGCCTAGGGATTTGAAGTTTGAAAGAAGTGAAGGAGTTTGACCCTAGGAAGAAGTAATATGTAGAAACCTAGGGTTTTGAATTTTGAAAGTTGTGAAGGAGTGGAACTCTTGTTGTGAATTAGCACAAAAATCCCTCATTTTTTTATTATTATTTTTTTATTTCTTTATTTTTTTTATATACAAAAATTATTTACAAGGAATATGTACAAGTGTGTCTATCGCTTAGGCTTCTTTTGGTCGTTTCCCTCTGGCCCCTTTCCCATCGTTCCAATGTGTCTGTTTGCGCGGGCTCAGTTGGGAAACGAGTTGAATTATTTTCTGAGCCTTAGGCGTTTCCAGTTTCAATTGTTTATTGTTGTTCATCCTCATTTCACCACAATGTTCACTAAGAAATTCTTCATCACCACTTTTATCATTCTCAATTTCTTTATTCCCAATGTTGAGAAATTCTAACTCTTCTCCATACAACTCCTCAAAACTGAGGTCAACATTTTCCTTTAGAGATGTACAATTAGTTAACAGACCCCGAGTTGGCTCATCTAGACACATGATTTCGTCAGCGAAGAGGTCTTCAAAAGATATGTTAATTGGAGGCTCTTGAATTATATCCTCTTGGGATACATTCACGGTTGGCTCACTGAAAGTGAAGATATCCAAATCAACTTTCCCCTTTTGAAAGGGTACTCGGATAATAGGATTTTTCACTTCAAGAGAATCACAAACTTGCGACTCATCTTTACTTTTTTCCTCACAATTGTTCCTGACAAAGTTAACCTCGAATGTTTGATCTTTTATCCTACGAGGTTGCATGCTGAAAATATTCACTTCTCTCGTCATGTCACCAAAAGTTATCCTCATTGACCCATTCCTGCAATTGATGATGGCATTTGCTGTAGCCAGGAATGGTCGTCTTAAGATGACAGGAGTTTGAGCCCTATGATTAGTATTAGACACATGTTGTATCTCAAGAACTACAAAATCAACAGGGTAAATAAACTCCCCAACTCTGACAAGAACATCGTGAATTTCCCCTTTGGGTCTCTTGACAGAGCGATCAGCCAGTTGTATCGTCATTTGGGTAGGGCGGAGATCGCCTAACCCTAATTGTTGATACACAGAAAAAGGCAGGAGATTGATACTGGCCCCCAAATCAAGTAATGCCCTATTGATGGTAGTCTGTCCTATGATACAAGAGATGGTCGGGCTCCCTGGGTCCTTGTATTTCACAAGAATTGCCCATTGAACAACTCACTGATGTTTGATGCGAGGAAGACTTTCTTAGGGACTTGTATTTTTCTCTTCTTGGTGCACATTTCCTTTAAGAATTTTGCATATGAAGGCACTTGTTGTATAGCATCAAGAAGAGGTACATTGATTTGGACCTTGTTAAACATTTCTCTTATCTTCTCCATATGAGCATTTGAATTGTGATTTGTCAGCCTATCTGGAAATGGTACACGAGACTTATAAGGTTGCTCATCTACTTTTTCTTTTCCTTTGGCTTTTGAAGTTGATGGCTCTGAACTAGAAGGTGGATTGTCTAGAGTTGGTTGCACTGGAACTGGAGGTGTTGACTTTAGCATTGATTTGGATGATTGATTAGAAACCCTATTATCTACCTGTTTTCCAGATCTCAGAATATGAATAGCGTTGCAATGACTGGGGCCCATGTCTTCCACTTCATGCAGAGGGAAGTGATGTTTGGGATTGGGCAATGGCTGGCTTGGTAGAATACCTTTTTGTCTCTCATTTACAGAATTAGCCAATTGCCCTAACTGGACCTGTACTTTATTCATATCCTGACGCTGGGTCTTTGCTAGGGTTTCTATCATTTTCTTCAACTCCGATATTTTCTCATCTGAATCATTCTGGGGTGGATGTTGATGGTATGGAGACTGGAAGTGTGTTTGGTAGTGTGGTGGGCTCTGATAAGATTGTGATTGTGGTGGACTTTGATATGGATGAAAATTCAGTGAATTTCGGTTGAAACTGTGTTGAGGAGGCTGAGCATGATATTGATTTGGAAATGATGGCCTAGGTTGCTCAGGACCAGACTGACTCCAAGAAAAATTTGGATGGTTTCGCCATCCCGAATTGTACGTATTGGAGTATGGATTGTTGTGGGGTCTGGTAAATGCAGTATTCGTATTCTCCTGATACATTTGAGATTGGTATACAGGACACTCCTCGAATACATGGTTAAGGTCATGGCAAAAGGTGCAACCCGGTTTGACCACATGTGATGGGTTGACCTGATTGACAACAGAATGTTCCCTTGACTCAAGCAGTTCTATCCTCTTCATTAATTGTGTAATCTTAGTCTCAACAGCTATCGAGGATTCTATGGAATGCATACCAGTTCTGGAAGTAGTGGGAGTGGGTTTATCTGGGCATGACTCCCACTGAATGGTTTTCTCAGATAAGGCTTCAAAGAGATCCCACCCTTGATTCTCATCTTTCTTCAAAAATTCCCCTTGGCACATGGATTCAAGGAGTGTTTTCGTTTGGTAATCAAATCCGTCATAGATAATTTGGCATTGCTGCCATTTCTCTATGCCGTGATGAGGACATAGGGCTAGGAGGTCTTTAAAGCGTTCAAAATATTTCCAGAAGGGTTCGTTTGATTCCTGCTTAAATTGCATGATGCTTTTTCTCATGAGGGATGTCTTGTGAATGGGATAAAATTTCTTAAGAAAGACTTTTACAAAATCATCCCATGAAGATATCGAACTGGCGGGAAGATTGTAAAGCCATTTCTTAGCTATGTCCTTCAGCGCAAAAGGTATGAACCTTAACCTAACAGCATCCTCAGTCAATTGGAAAATTCTCATCATTACACATACTTCTTCAAACTCTCGAATGAAGAAGTACGCGTCCTCAGACTCTAAACCATGAAATCGGGGAAGTGTATTGATGAATTGTGGCTTCAGCTCAAAATGATTTCCGTTGGTAACAAGGAGAAGAATGCATGATGGAAGGGAGGTGCGAATCGGGTAGAATCTGTCCTGAAGTGAAACGTTGTTTTCCATTGTGTTAAATGGTGGTGTTGGTGCAAGTGTAGAAATTCTAACAAGTCTTGCAGAATCTGGATCCCGGTACCACTCTCGCATATACAATCACAAACAACGTTCACCGATCACACTAGCGAAAAGAAAAATGAAAATAACAAACAAGAAAGAAAAAATCAATCCCAAGCTATCTAGGATTCCTGGACCTAGACGACTCCTAACTGTTCGATGAACCAAAGAAGGTTGTTGCTTGAATCAGACCACAGCTAATCAGCCAGGTAGGGGCAAAATACGGTGGGAGGTATCCGTGCGTAAGCAACGGGCCTTAATTACACCAAACCACGGTATCTTCGAGGCGTAACCTCTTAATCCCCAACCTTAGACACTGATTTGACTGGAGTATGAATCAAAATCAACTCCCAACTTCAGCCGATCTCCTACTGAGTCCGGATGTCCCTAGGGCCAACGTCTATCAGTTTTTATTAAAAGCTTGGGATTGTGAGTGTTGGGATTGTGATTTTTGGGCTAAGGAAAGGGTGATGAAATCCCCCACCTTATCTTTTTTATTGGGTGGTGCCCTTAAAATCAATTTTGTGCAAGTGTACAATATAAGCAAACAAGGTTCACTCAAAGCGATGTAAATCAACCAAGAAGTGAGTCCTATTCGATATGCAATGCGAACGTACCTTGCTCCAGCACTCTTCAACAGTAAAGTAAATGAATTGAAAAGACACGTGCCTAGAAATGCAAACGTCTAATCAATTTTTAACTTTGCAACCAATATTTTACTGTTGATTATTAGCAGGAATATGGTGAAGCATACAAGAATTAAGTACTGCAGCAGCTGTTATTCTGCAGACCAAGCAACCCTGCAGAAAATTGTGAGTAGTTCACTCCTCTTTGCCGCGGAATCGCGGCTATTGCCGTGGAAACGCGGCAAATCAGAGGGCTTCTGGTCTCTGCTTTCGATAGCAGAGGCCCAGGGCCACTTATATGTTACTGCAATGCCTATTTTCTTGTTTCTTCTACCTGTAACCTGCAACATAGAAGAAAACTCGTTTAGTTCCTAATTCAAATGAAAACCGTTTGCTCTTCCCTGGCAACGGCGCCAAAAATTTGATAAGGAAAGAGTAGGGGAGTAGAATTGCACAAATATTCAACAAAAGAGAGAAGGTTTAGAAACAACCTTTGGTGCTTACTCACTCCAAAATGTATTCACAATGCTTAATGTACTCCTTCCGAATCACCGTAGTAGTATAGCTAATACGGGTCGATCCTCAGGGAGAGCTCGCGATAGAAGCTTTAACGGTTGAATGATGAAGAAAGAAAACGAGGGTTCTTCTTTGTTTAAAAAGAATCAAAAAGACATGGAAAATAGGTGAAAGAAGTTGTGGTAGATTTATGCATGAAAATAAAAACGATGAAAAGAAAATGAAAAGAATTCGAAAATAAGACTTGCTTAAGAAAGAACACTAGAAGAAGAAAAACTTGTAAAAGACTTTGAGATGTAAGAAACCATGACTAGCTAACCTTTCTAATTTGCTAACTTACTAATCTCCATTATGGTGATGCATGCCTCATGTAGATTCATCGGTAAATGTATGTCTTGCTTGTTGGTCAAGTTACTTTCCCACTTGATAGATGGGTGATCTTCTTGGACTTGTCTTCTAACCTCATTGATTTCATCGGCTCTCAAGATAGAATTTCAATGGTGGAATCGAGGAGTATCACTCAAGGGATGCTAAGGAAGAAGATACAAAATTCATTAGTCATTCAAGGCCATACATCAAGTTAGCATTGAAGTAAGAAAGTTGTACAACAAATAGCATATGGTTGGTGATCCATCTCCCTGTTCCATCAAGGCACTTGTTCTAAAGACAAGGCTCTAAATGAGGCACACATGAATCATATGGAATTACAACAAGAATTCGCCAAGAATGAAAGTAACCCATCGGGGATGAAAGAGACTCAACATTTGCAAGATTAAGAGTTAGCAATCACCCAAGAGTTAGAAGTTAGCAAAGTTAGTGGTTAGCTAGTCATGTTAGAAGAATTAGCTAGACATTACATTGGAAAGAAAACAACAATACATCATGCTATGAAAGTAAAGCTTGAAGGAAATAAAGCAAGTAAAGTAAACGCTAGAAATTGCAAAGAAGAGAAGAATGATTGGATTAATCCTTACTTCAAAGTTGTCACTCCTTTGAGTACAAGCTCTCACTCTCTTTCTTTCTCTCTCTTTTGCAGAATTTCTAGGAGGAAGAAGAAGACTAAGAGCACTAAAAACCTAGAGAAAAACTTAAAAATTACAAGCTCTTTCCTCTAATTTCTCCTCTTCTTTTTCGCAGAGTCCTTGGCAGTCTATTTATAGGCTTCAGAAGAGGAGGGACCTCACATCCTGACCGTGGGATCAATCGCTGGCTCAACAGCCAGATAACTGCCGCGGATCCGCGGCCAGAGCCGCGTTTCCGCGGCAGAATCTTGGCCGTTGCGCCAGCGGATTCTGTTGCCAATTTGTTAGAGGTTGTTGGCCACGTGGTTCTTCTAGAATGCTGACTGGGCGCGTGGATGTCTCCAGATCCTGGGCTCAACTCTTGGGCTTCTCTTTTGGACTTTGATTAATCCCTTTTTAATTCTTGATATTTCCATGGATTATAGGCCTCTTCTCCATTAATATTGGACCTACAAAAATAGAGAGAAAAAGAGTAAAAAAACACATTTTTATTGATATAATGCATGGTATGGATGTGAAAAAATATGCAAAAATGAATAACAATCAGGTATTAGCATCTTGAATTTATCCTTGTAGGATTAGAGAAGTGATTTTCTGAATTCTTGGAAGTAAGAGAGTAGATCTCTTGTTGTCTTATGCTTTGAAGCCACAAAAGAAGCTTATGCTCTTCAAAAAGCCTCTTGGACTTGAATCTTTTCAAGCCCCTGAGCCTAACCTACTAGTGGGCTATTTATAGGCTCAATAGGGAGTTATGATTCCCTTGATTGTCTCCCCTTAATAAGAAATCATAGGTGTAACTGTCAAATTTGATCTCGATCATAATGATCTCATCTGGAGATTTGATTGGTCAAAGATGATCATAAAAGATTGACTCCTCTTAATAAGGGATACTTCCTTGATCCTCTTCACTTAATTGAGAGATCTCCCCTGATCTTCTTACCTGATTGGGATAGTCAAGAGATCATGTCAAGCAACTGCCAAATTTGATCTCGATCACGATGATCTCATCTGGAGATTTGATTGGTCAAAAATGACCATAAAAAGACCCGCAGCGGGGCTAATGAAAAGCTTCATGAGAAGCTATCAAGAAAGATTCCAGAGAAGCTAGAATTAGCTTCAGGCGAAACTATAAGTTAGCTCT
Source organism: Agave tequilana (assembly GCA_038442645.1). Lineage (NCBI taxonomy): Eukaryota > Viridiplantae > Streptophyta > Magnoliopsida > Asparagales > Asparagaceae > Agave > Agave tequilana. The sequence goes on from JAVJIF010023174.1 coordinate 25,415, forward strand.
CTGGAGCTACGAAAAGCTTCATGAGAAGCTAGAAAGAAAGCTTCCTGAGAAGCTAGAATTAGCTTTCAGAGAAGCTAGAATTAGCTTCAGACGAAGCTGTAAGTTAGCTCTCTGTGGAGTTATGAAAAGCTTCATGAGAAGCTATCAAGAAAGCTTCCGAAGAAGCTAGAACTAGCTTCAGACGAAGCTATAAGTTAGCTCTCTGTGGAGCTATGAAAAGCTTCATGAGAAGCTATCAAGAAAGCTTCCGGCGAAGCTAAAATTAGCTTCAGGCGAAGCTGTAAGTTAGCTCTCTGTGGAGAGCTTCAAGGCGAATCTGGACAAACTTAGCCTCTCAGTCGAGGCTATCCCTTTTGGCTCATGCGATACTAAGTGTTGAGCTAACTTAGCATCTTAGGCCTGCTTAGGTCTCTTCAAAGACAATCTTAACTTACTGTCTGTTTCACTGGATCAGTAGAGTCTAAGTCGCTGATTTGTCCCACAGAGATGGGTAAAAACTGATCGTCAGCTTGACTGTGACTTGTCTTTTATAAATGTCGACAAGTTAGACGTCGTTCAGACCGGTTGGAAAGCTGTTTGAGAGTTTTGTCTTTTTTGAGTGTCAACACCTGAATGATTTTGAGTTCAGTTTTATGATTGGATCGAGAATAAGTAGGGTAATGTTAGCCAAAATTATCATATCCGACCAGTAATTACAAGGGAAGTGCTGCTGAAATTTCTAAGAAATTGGAAATGATTTTAATAATTGGGTTGGTTTAAATAGATGTTATGTAAATTGAGAATTTTAGAATACTGGGACCATGACAATGTGTATAACTCATACCTAACCACCCTATTTATGCACATGATAAAAAGATTTCAATAAGGCATACAAGGCACGGTCGCCCATCCATCCGCTCTTTAGGGGTTGGTAGGGTTTTTCAAAAAATGATTTGAAAATATTTGTAGATAGAAAACACTACCAAATAAAGAATAGATAACTAGTTTAAAATAATTTTTAAAAAACTAGTTAAAGATCCTTCAAACATAAAAAATAAAGCATATATATATATATATATATATATATATATATATATATATATATATCATGAATCATACCAAATACATAAGTGTTGACACTCGAAATCTATAAAATTTAAAACTTCTAATGAAGACAATGTCATGAGTAAACAAATGAAGTGTGAGTGTATAAGAATCATGTAAATATCATTTTCATAAAATAATCAATATTGGCTCTAAAACATGTGGATAAAACCACTGATATTGGTAGGAAAAACTAGCCAAAAAAACTCTCTTGAAATCTTGTAGAAAACATTCAGAGGAACCCCAATATATAGGCCTTCAAAATTCTCATTGTTATCTATTCTTCATTTGGTAGTGTTTTCTATCTAAAATATTTTCATGAAGACAATGTCATGAGTAAACAAATGAAGTGTGAGTGTACAAGAATCATGTAAATAGCATTTTCATGAAAATAATCAATGTGGCTCAAGATAAACATGAATTTCTTTTTATCAAAAACATGAAAATCATAAAAATTTATTTTCATTAAAAACAAACTTCAAAGGCATATGTATGTTCTATTAAAACTAACATTATACATACATACCTTAAACACAAATGAGTCTATAAAGTAATTTGTATGAAGGCAAATGACTCAAGGGTATACATGTATATTTATTAGTTTCGAACAAGAATTACATATACATGAAGCAAAACACAAAAAAATAGGAATAACAAGTGTAAATGGAAGAATCATCAAAGCTAGGTTATACGTGTATATGTAATGAGTACAAATGAAAAATGAAGCACAAACATCTAATGATCAAGTGTAACTCACTACTTGTACAAGTATATACACACGTCTTAATGAAAATTACACGTAAACAAGTAATCACCTCATAAAGCGTAAAACATGATCATTTAACAAAATAAGCATTTAAATCAAAACATGCTAAAGTCATTAATAAAAGCATGTAAATTAAAATAGGAGTTTTTCAAGATAGTTACCAAACTATAAGAACTATACTCAAAGTCTCCAAAACATAGTGGTCCTCCCACCAAAACTACCTTGATAGTGGTGTATCAATTTTGTATGTCCATCTAGCCCATGCATCTACCACCAAGGCACCAAACCTCTTACGTCATGTGAGAGCTCACACCTACATCAAACACAAGAGGTGAGAATTTTGGTACCCATTTTCTTTTGGGTCTACAGGGGTTAGCATTATTCAGAACCCAAACATTTTTATTAACAAAATTAATAGAATTTACCTTATCATAACAAAATTTTACTAAAAGGCCTTTGCGACTGCAATATGTACATTTGTACACTCTATGATGCACATGTGAGTGAGTGTGATGATGGTGTGCAAAGTGTGCATATGTGTGCCGTAGGTGATGTGCATGAATATGTGAAGCTTGTTCTTTTTAAAATAAGGTTTCCAATCTATTATGATTGAATGCACAATTGCTCAAAGTTGAGCTTAAATAATCTATTCTATTTTTCAAAAATTTAATCTCATTTTATCAATGGTGGCATGAAAAGCATGGTGAGAATGAGAATCAACAATCTTGCACTTTTAAAAATATTTCCCTTTTCCTTTGAAACAATTTTTTTTTTAAAGAGTTATTTTCATTTAAAGCAATTTTCTTTTCTTTTTCCACCAAAATAATCTTATTTTTCAAAGAAGTATTTTCTTCACAAAGATCATTCAATTTAGAACTCAAGGAAATATTATCCTTTTTTAACATATCATTTTCTTTTGAAATGCATTCCAATTTATTTTGAAAGGAGTCTTTTTCTTTTAACATGAAATCAATTTTTTTTTCAATTTCTTATTATCCTTCTTAAGCAACTCATATTTTTCAAGAAGTTGTTGACAAAAAGATTCAAGCTCATCATATGACATATCAACATCCTCATCAAGTTCGGATTCAGAATTTACCTCAAGAGGGTTATCCCCTTAGACCATGCAACAGAAGTTGGAAGTATCACTTCCATCATCCGAGTCACTCCCCACATAATATTGCTTTTGTTCGCCAACGGAGACTAAAGTATTTCATACTACAAAAGTCAAATCAAAGTTAGAAACCCTAGATAAATATTCATCATTTAGGGTTGACTTTAAAGTATGGATGGCTTTTGTATTAGCCTCAAAATTTTTGCCATTTAAACAATATGAATCTTTAATAGTGGCAAAATAAACATGAATACCTAAGGTTTTGAGATACAATGACATCTTAACCTTCCAAGTTTGGATGTTAAGAATATCAAAAGTGGGAGGTGACATGAAATTCATGTGTGTGTATAAATATTATGACTAGCTATAAATGAGGATCTTTAACTCAAGGTTATTAGACCCAAGTTAAGAGCACCAAGTTCTGACATCAATTGAAATTACCTAGAGGGGGTTGAATAGGTAACTAGCTAATCTAATGGTGAATTAATGTGAAATTAAAACTATTTATGCAAACTAAAAACTATTAAGTTAAACACACAAATTATAACCTAAGAGTGTAGCCGAATTCCCGGTGAAGGGCTCTGGACTAACTCCTCAAGATTCCTCTAGATAAGAGTTAAGATGCCGCTATACCTCTCTTGGTTGAATACAAGTTGGAGCAAATAATCCCCAAGCATATAACAATATAGCACAAGATATATCAAGCATATAAAGATGAAAGCAATATAAGCATGCAAGATATAAACACAAGTGAGAGATAGAGAGTGTAAATCACCTAGAGGGGGGGTGAATAGGTGATATGCTAATCTAGAAACTAAATGCGCTAAATGCGGAAACTTAAATAAATATTTGCAACACACTTAATACAACACACAAGTGTAACCGAATTCCCCGTGAAGGGCTCTGGACTAACTCCTCTTGATTCCCCTAGATATGGGTTGAGGTGCTATATGAAGCTCTTGTGGTTAAGTATAAGTGAGGCACACACAAGCAATCCAAGCATATAAGGATAAGCAATATGAATCAAATGCAAGGACAACACAAGCATACCTGATATGAATGAATGAATGATGCTTTGCACAAAATAAAGAGAGAGAGTTAGAGAGACAATGGATCAAACACAAACACAAGGATATATTTCGAGGTTCGAGCCCCTAGCTCTACGTCCTCGCCTTCACCGAGAAGGATTTCTAATCCACTATACTCCCACCGAGGGAACCTCCACCGAGGAGGATTTGTTACAACAAAGGAGTACCTAACTCCTCTCTCAAACACCGCCTCACAATCGAGGGGTAGGCCCGTAGCCAAACAACCAACAAACACCTCTACCGAAGAGGGTTACACAAACCAACTCCACCTCTCACTAGAGGGAGTAAACAACAATCTCCACCTCTACCAAAGAGGGAGCAAACACCAACCCAATACAACAATCTCAAAATCTACCAAGGAGGGAGCAACACAAGAAATCAAGGGTTTACAATAAGTAGTATGTCTCAACCACAAACCTCTTTCCATTTTCCACAAAACAATGATCCTAATAGAATAGGATAGATGATAAGCTCAAGTGTGGAAAACAAGTGTTTTGATCAAAGAAAAACTCTTGAGAAAATACCAAATAGATATTGAAATGAAGAACAATAAACCAATTTTCCAAAAACCTATTTTCTTTGAAAATAACAAAACACTTAAAACAAATAAGATGAATCTTTTTGCTCTTTAAACTCTTTTGAAAACTTGTTTTTAAAACCAGAGAGTAGGGAAAATTTTGCTCAAAAAATCTTAGCCAAAACCCTCAAGAAATGGGGTATTTATAGGCCAAACCAGAAACTAGCCGTTAGGCTGATCTGTCAGCCTGACAGGCCTGCGGTCGGCCGGCCCGGCCGACCGCCAACTGTCAAAAATATGACCGTTGGGGCATCCGGTCGACCGTCCGGGCATCCGGTCGACCGTCCGGCCGACCGCCCAGATACAGAGAGCAAAGCTCTCTGGTCCGATCGACCGCTCGGTCGGCCGGCCCACTGTGCTGCCAGACGTGCACAAGGTTGTGCACATCGGTCGACCGCAGGGTCGACCGGCCCTTGGTTCGGTCGACCGTGCGGTCGGTCGACCTGGCCTGTCAGCCACTGTTCTGGGTCAGAAACACTTGTTAAAAATATTTCTAAAAATACTTTTATCTCTTGTAAAAAATACCCAAAAATAGTTTTATCATTTTGCATTGATATATAAACTTGTGATAAATATTTTAACTCAAATATCAAGCATATGAAACTATTTTTGTGTCTTATCATTTTTACCAAAAACTAAAACATGTATTTTATCAAACTTTGATTTTTCAATAGGAAATCTGATTTTTCCTAAAACTCATGAATAGACATATCAAAATAAGTTTGTTTAAGATATGAAGCATGTATGTATATTGAACACATCTAATATACATAAAAACAAAGTAAACTTGTTTTGATCAATCTATTCATGAAAACCAAATCCAAAACCAAAACGTGTATGTGTATTGTGCACTTGAGCATATCAACTATACTAAGCTTTACACATGGATCTAAACACACTAAACTAAAATAGGATACCTAAGTCTTCTTGACGATCTTCCATCTTCAAGTCGACTCGATCCCAAACGTGATCCACCGAGTGCAAATGAGTGATCTTGAAGCTCGGGCACCGAAATCACCATGAAAGCTTCCAAACTCATCTTTTTGAAGCAATCACCAACTAATATCTTGCTTAATGATCTGAAACTAAAATCACAAGATTATTAGTAAACATAACTACATGAGTTAATCAATATCAAAACTAGAGAGGAAGGCCTCCGGGCCAACAATCTCCCCCTTTTTGCTGATGACAAAACTCATGGAGTTATATATGCATGGATTAAAGTTAAGCTTCAAGGAAGCTCCCCCTTAACTCATGCATAAACAAATAAACATAAATAATATGCAATAAAGGCTCTTAAACATGAATGCATAGAAATGCATAAACAATAAAAAGGCTCTAGATACACAATGAAATGTTCAAAAACAAAACATGCTCTAGATACCAATTAAAAATAAACTAAATTAAACTTAATATATGCAAAACTTATATGCATATATAAAACACAATCAAACTCAAAATCTTTCTCCCCCCTTTTTGTCAATCATCAACAAAGGGGTAAAAACTAAAACAAAACCTTCTCCTCCTTTTTAATACAAAGAAACAATCATCAATAAGGGGTAAAAGCAAAATCAAATCAATAAATTTTTTTCTCCTTTTTGTCCGAAATAATGAATCAATAAAAGCGTTAATAAAAACAATAAAAATGAGAACATTGTTTTTATTGTGTTGACCCCTTTTTGTCTAAAACAAAAACAAAAATCAAATAGGGGTGACAATCAATTAAGGTACCAATTGAAAATATGTCAAAGTAGCATCTTGATACCAATTGAAAGTAAACATAGATCAATAAAATAAATGGTATATGCTATATACATTCATAAAGAGAAAGATGTGAAGCTTCCCTACATAGATACATTACATGAAGGAGGGATGACAAGCCCTAATTCACATAACGTACACTATGCAATGCATAAGAGGAGATGTGAAGCTCCCCCTACACACGTGTACCACATAAAGAAAAGATTGTCAAGCTCTTCAATACAAGATACACTCATCATGAATCTATATGTAGAAGAGATGTTAAGCTCTCCTTGCATATAGGCAATAAAAAAAAACTTTTTGACTATTCTTTAAACAAAATTTTGAGATACCAATTTTAAAAACATTCAAATAAACATATTGATATCAAAAAGAGTATTTTTCTTTTTTTTTAAGTATATGATATCAATTTAAAGTTTTTATTTTCTATCATAAAGTAAGGGAGTGGAAATACAAATATCAATTGTAAATATGAAAATCGAATTTTCTCCCCCTTTATGAAATACCAACAAAACACATGCATAGGCTTGAAATAAGATACCAATTGAAAATTGAAACAAAGTTGAAACTCAAGCTTTAGCATAGACAAAACACATATATATGTATGAAAAATAGATACCAATTGAAATTGATATTCTTGGAATTGAAAGCATACATACATACAAACATATATGAGTATACAAGAAAGGTCAAAATTGATACCAATTGAAAAAATCCAATGATACCAATTGAAACAGCAATAATATCAAATGTATATCTCATATACCTACCACCCATTCATGTTCAGGTTAAAATGATTTTCACTATAAAGCATACATGAGCATGATCTCCCATCCAACCGCCCTTAGATGGTAGGGATTTTCAAAAATAGATTTAAAAATAAAGTATATTTGAAAAACTCTACCATAACGAAGAATACGAACTAGTTAAATGAAGAACTTATTAACTAGTATGAAATCCTTCAAGTAAGGAATAAAAACAAAATTATTTTTCATGAAACATGAAATCCACATGATAATCAACACTCTAAGCCAATTAAGCATAAATATGACTCATGAAAACAAACACATGAGTAAACAATAAATGTGAGTGTACAAATAAGATGTGAAGATCATAATCATGAAAGATGGACAATAAGCTCAATATTCCTTGAAGCAAGAAAACATGAAAATTATCAAAACTATTTAATCTTCAAGGTATATGTATGTCCTATACAAAAATAAAGTATACATACATATCCAAACACAACGAGTCCACAAAGATATATGCATGAAGGCACGTGGCTCAAAAAGGATGTATATGTATAACAATAATTTGGATAAAATGGACATATACATGAAGTTAAACATAAACACTAAAACATGAAACAAATCCAAAAATGGGAATACAAGTTTAAAATGTATGGATCATCAAAACTGGATTATACTAGCACATCTAACGGGTTCAAATAAGCATTCAAGCACAAACATATATAGATTTATTTGTGGCCCACTATATGCACAAATATATATACCTAGTCTTAATGAAAACTAACATTTAAACATATATTCAAATCATGAAGTATAAAACGAGATATAAATCATCATGATAAACATAAACATGATTATTAAGAAAATCCACATGTTATTAAACCTATGATAAACATAATAGCTAAACAAATGGTGAGAACACAAAATAATAGTCCATATTAAACATGGGTGTCTCAAAAGGCTATACATGTATGTCAAGAGTCTAATAATCATGGCATTTTCATAATGATCATATAAACATCAAAACATGCTATATATAATAAACATGAAAAGCATGCAAACATAAATAAGGAGTAAGAGACCGTTACCAAAACCTATGAGGCAACTCTCCATATCTCCAAAACATGGTGGTTCTCTCCACCAAACATCCCTTGAAAGTGATGTATCCAAATGATTTCCACGAAGCTCGGAACGCATCCACTTCAAGGTACTGATACTCTCACGTCATGCGAGAGCCACACCTACATCATAAACAAGAGGGGTGGTCTTTGGTACCCATATCTTATTGGGTCTATGGGGGTTAGTACCTTCTCTAACCCAAACAAAATTATTTGCTAAATTTACATCATGTAATCTATCAAAATAAAATTTAGCATGGTGGCCCTTACGTCCACAATGTGTACAAGTGTACACATGAGCATACATGGTGTGATGGTGTCCGTGAGGAGCATGTGTATGCCGTGATGGGTATGCATGAAAAGATGGAACTTGTTTCTTTCGAAATAAAGATTCCAAACGTGTATGGCCCACAACACATTGGCTCAAAGTGGAGCCCAAACAATCAACACTTTTCTTCAAAACATCTATATCATTTTTAACACTTGAAGATAAAGTGGAGCATGCAAGGGGTGATCTAGGTGAAACTACCCTAGCATGGCAAACATGAAAATCAATTTTATTTTTCAAAACTTCATTTTTCTTTAAACAAATTTCTAAATCTTTAGAAATTGAAGCATTCTTAATTTTCAAAGAATCATTTTTTTTAAAACAAGTTCAACTTTTGAAGATAATTTTTCATTTTTCTTCAAAACAATATTGCAATCATTTTTAGATTTTAAAAGTTCATATTCTTTTAAAGCAAGTTCAAGTTGAGATTTCAATGAGACCCTCTCATTAGAAATCTCCTCCTTTTCTTGCAAAACCATGTTAAGTCTAGAATGCAAACTTTTATTTTCTTTTTCAATTCCTAGACTTTTCTTTTTCAAAATCTTATATTTTTTAAATAATTTTTCACAAACAATAGATAGTTTTTCATTCAAAGCATGGGCATCAACAAATTCATCACATGAAGAACTAGAATCAAAGCTATCTAGTTGAGTTTCTGATTGTACCTCAAGGGAGTCATTCCCTTGGATCATGAAGCATTGTTGTGGCTCGGATTCATCTCCACTAGATTCCTCTTCATGTTGAATTGGCACTTGAAGCTTGGAGGTGGTGGTTGTTGTCAACATATTCCACACTGCAAATGCGGAATCAAAGTTAGAAGCAAGCAAAAGATATTCTTTAGGAAGTGTGCTTCTAATGGCCTTTAGGGCAAGTGCATTAGCCTCTATATGCTTGCTATCACTAAGGAAGGATTCCTTGGTAATGGCAAGGTGAACCTTATATCATAGGGTTTGTAGGTATGGACATCCTAGTCTTCCAAACAAGAATGTTGGAAGGGTCAAACATAGGTGGGGGCATGAAGTCCATGGATGTAAACTATATGTGTGCAAACAATCAAATGCAAACAAGATTTGTAAACAAAGGATCTCACTCCTAGGATGTTAAGCCTAAGTATCAGGAGCGTAGGCTCTGATACCAATTGTAAATCACCTAGAGAGGGGGTGAATAGGTGATATGCTAATCTAGAAACTAAATGCGCTAAATGCGGAAGCTTAAACAAATATTTGTAACACACTTAATACAACATACAAGTGTAGCCGAATTCTCCGTGAAGGGCTCTGGACTAACTCCTCTTGATTCCCCTATATATGGGTTGAGGTGCTATATGAAGCTCTTGTGGTTAAGTATAAGTGAGGCACACACACAAGCAATCCAAGCATATAAGGATAAGCAATATGAATCAAATGCAAGGACAACACAAGCATACAAGATATGAATGAATGATACTTTGCACAAAATAAAGAGAGAGAGTTAGAGAGACAATGGATCAAACGCAAACACAAGGATATGTTTCGAGGTTCGAGCCCCTAGCTCTACGTCCCCGCCTTCACCGAGAAGGATTTCTAATCCACTATACTCCCACCGAGGGACCTCCACCAAGGAGGATTTGTTACAACAAAGGAGCACCGAACTCCTCTCTCAAACACCGCCTCACAACCGAGGGGTAGGCCCGTAGCCAAACAACCAACAAACACCTCTACCGAAGAGGGTTACACAAACCAACTCCACCTCTCACTAGAGGGAGTAAACAACAATCTCCACCTCTACCAAAGAGGGAGCAAACACCAACCCAATACAACAACCTCAACCTCTACCAAAGAGGGAGCAACACAAGAAATCAAGGGTTTACAATAAGTGGTATGTTTCAACCACAAACCTCTTTCCTTTTTTCACAAAACAAAGATCCTAATAGAATAGGATAGATGATAAGCTCAAGTGTGAAAAACAAGTATTTTGATCAAAGAAAAACTCTTGGGAAAATACCAAATAGATATTGAAATGAAGAACAATAAACCAATTTCCCAAAAACCTATTTTCTTTGAAAATAACAAAACACTTAAAACAAATAAGATGAATCTTTTTGCTCTTTAAACTCTTTTAAAAACTTGTTTTTAAAACCAGAGAGTAGGGAAAAATTTGCTCAAAAAATCTTAGCCAAAACCCTCAAGAAATGGGGTATTTATAGGCCAAACCAGAAACTAGCCGTTAGGCTGATCTGTCAGCCTGACAGGCCTGCGGTCGGCCAGCCCGGCCGACCGCCAACGGTCAGAAATATGACCGTTGGGGCATCCGGTCGACCGTCCGGCCGACCGCCCAGATACAGAGAGCAAAGCTCTCTGGTCCGGTCGACCGCTCGGTCGGCCGGCCCACTGTGCTGCCAGACGTGCACAAGGCTGTGCACGTCGGTCGACCGCAGGGTCGACCGGCCCTTGGTTCGGTCGACCGTGCGGTCGGCCGACCTGGCCTGTCAGCCACTGTTCTGGGTCAGAAACACTTGTTAAAAATATTTCTAAAAATACTTTTATCTCTTGTAAAAAATACTCAAAAATAGTTTTATCATTTTGCATTGATATATAAACTTGTGATAAATATTTTAACTCAAATATCAAGCATATGAAACTATTTTTGTGTCTTATCATTTTTACCAAAAACTAAAACATGTATTTTATCAAACTTTGATTTTTCAATAGGAAATCTGATTTTTCCTAAAACTCATGAATAGACATATCAAAATAAGTTTGTTTAAGATATGAAGCATGTATGTATATTGAACACATCTAATATACATAAAAACAAAGTAAACTTGTTTTGATCAATCTATTCATGAAAACCAAATCCAAAACCAAAACGTGTATGTGTATTGTGCACTTGAGCATATCAACTATACTAAGCTTTACACATGGATCTAAACACACTAAACTAAAATAGGATACCTAAGTCTTCTTGATGATCTTCCATCTTCAAGTCGACTCGATCCCAAACGTTATCCACCGAGTGCAAATGAGTGATCTTGAAGCTCAGGCACCGGAATCACCGTGAAGGCTTCCAAACTCATCTTTTTGAAGCAATCACCAACTAATATCTTACTTAATGATCTAAAACTAAAATCACAAGATTATTAGTAAACATAACTACATGAGTTAATCATTATCAAAACTAGAGAGGAAGGCCTCCGGGCCAACATAGAGAACAATCGCAAACACGGGAGATTTGTTTCGAGATTCGAGCACATTTACTCTACGTCCCCGCCTTTAACACTATGAAGGATTTTCACTAGAATCGATCCCACCGGATCACTCGGTGCTGCAACACCTACAAGGAGTTACCACTAGAACTTTTGGACTCACTAGTCCCTCTGTTGTTCCTGTAAGAACTATACACAGCAAGCACACTTGCTTGCCGAGGCCGCACCTCTACAACGAGCTCTCACTAGAACTCGAAACAATGAGGACTCGCAAGTCCGTCTCCTCAAAACAAGAATGAACACTTTGATTACCTAAAATCACCCTCACAACAACTCTCATATGGGATTGATATAGTAATGGAAAGCTCAAGTATGTGTGAGAAAAAGTAAGATTGAATTGGTGGTGAAAAACTCAAGAAATCACTTTTGAAAATTCTTGATAAACTCTCCTTTTGATTTGGAAATATTAACTCTAAAACATCTGGATAAAACCACTGATATAGGTAGGAAAAACTAGCCTAAAAACTCTCTTGAAATCTTATAGAAAATAGTGTAAGGGAACCCCAATATATAGGCCTCTAAAATTTAGCCGCTGGGGTCCAAATCAGTAATCTGGACTGCTGGCGGTCGACCGCCCGATCTACCGTTGCCTGACAAATGACCCAGCGGTTGACCGCCCCGTCGACCGGGCCATTTCCAGAGAGCAGAGGCTCTCTAGCGGTCGATCGTGCGGTCGACCGGCCCTTAGCTTTGCACATTTATGCACGTCGGTCGACCGATGCGGTCGATTGACTTCTAGCTCGGTCGACCGTCAGGTCGACCGGCAGAAGGCCAGTCCAGCTATTTTCAGGGATTAAAAACTTGGCTTTGTACCTTCAATAAAATCTCATAAATTCTCATAAATTTTACAAAAATAAGTTCAGTGATATACTTTGATATACAAATATATTTGAGTAAAAATCAAACTATGTTACAAACATTGTGAACTATTTTTGTAATATGGAAGTTTTGTCTTAAACAAAAATCTGTATTTTCCAAAATCGATTTTTTCAAAACTTCTCTAAATACAAAAACAAGATATTCTAAACACTTTATAAGCTTAGTGTGTATGGATATGATCCACTACACATATATGATGAAATATCCATGTTTTTGACATTAAGCTCTAAAATAGGTTTTGATAAAATACATGTATATTTTTAATCTTGAAAACCAAACCGATATTTTTCAAAACAAAAACTCTTTTATGAAACCACATATAAATCTTGTGTGTGAGTGTATATGAACTTGAGCAATCCACCGACTAATCTATCCTTTACATTTTATCTGAAAACAAAATCTTACTACAAACAAACCTATACATAAGTCTTCTCTTGAAGGTCTTCTTCTTCTTGACTTGGTCCAAATCTTGATCCAATGAGTTAGATTCCTTTTGAATACTTAATGCAATCTTGATGCGTGAGCTCTTGAATCGACACGTGCTGGCTCCAAAACTTGACCTTAAATCCTTTGTTGAAGCTAAACACCAACTAAGATTTTAATCAAATATCTGAGACTAATTTAAATACAAGATCATTAGTACTATAACTACATGAGTTAATTATCATCAAAACTAGAGCGATGGACCTTTAGGCCAACAATACTGGCACCCCTTCTCAAGCAGATATTCCTTTTTGGGTGTAATATATTTCCCATTTGCCTAGCGACAGATTCCGACCAGTACCGGAACATCTTAGGCCATTGTCTCGGGTATGTATGGGGCCCATTATAAATATAGTTCGTTGATAATCCCATCAGTTTTTAATAACCAATCTCATCTTACTCATAAGTGGATGTATGGGTGTTGGAACGCCAGGACACATACCAAAACATATGAGTCGGAGAAGTCTTAATAGTAATAATATAATAATCAAACTTTGATTATTGGTTCAATATTGGTTTCATATTACACAATTGTTTCATTTACTTGTATCACGATTGCACGAATATACTCACTTATGTGATATGACTGTTCCTATATCACTAACATTGATATAACACATTCTCATTACACTAGTCATTCAGACCCAGTACATGATGCATTTAATAACACATCAATGATAATGTAATGAGCGTGTATTATTTAGTTACTCCCTCATTCGGATAATGACACCCACATGTTATGTTTAGATGAGTTCTGCAGAAGTAGAGCTCCAGTATAAACTGACAGTGGTATGGGATATAGGAAGAGAATGATAAAAATAACAAGCGATACTAATTGTAATTATTGTATAATTATAGTATATTACAACCATGTATGTGTTTACTATATTATTTCTTGATTTTCTTTTTTACTGGCCTGTGCTTGCATGACTGAGCCCATGTCACTATGATCCTGTACATATGTGACTGTCTGTGCATGCGACTTGGCTTCATTTTAAGTACTTGTTGAGTTGCTTTTTGACAACCCCTGTACCTGCATGTCCAAATTCTGGAGATTAGACCAAGGTGGACCCTTCCACAAAAGGCCAGGATTTTCTTATAAAGCGAGCTGATCAGTCGTAGCTCATTACCTTCTTGTCCTCTTTTGACCGGCCCGCGAGATCTTTTTTATTTGCAGTTCGTGAGGATCTTTTAGCTTTTATACTTTGTAAATTATACTTTTGTACCTTTTGGTGATGTAATATTTATGTATTATTGGATCACGCTTTGTGATAACTGTGTACTTGTACTTTTTGTTGGAATGCATAATATCACCGTGCTTCCGCACTCTGATTCTTACATGATTAGTGTTTAGCGTATATATGTAAGAGTATTTTTGCCCTGCGTATGTGCATCAAAGTAGCGTCCCTATACCCGTCGGGGCGGGGCATTACAGCTATAAATCTTGCCAACAATCCAGTCTATCATACACATTGATGTGCAATACCACTTCATCTGCATTCTTTTGAAGGATGGTGTGTTATTACTGGTTTAGATACACATGAGTCGGAATCCCACAGACATGCTGATCAAGGTGGCCACGATGGAGAAGCTTAAGACCTGTTCAGCCTCCGTGAATCTTCTTGGGTGAAGATTTGGGGTTGAGTCGCAACAAATGCCACAATGAGTTGAGAGTGGGACAAGAGATAGACGGAGTACTGCTGCTGTGATAATATTCTGTAACACCCCGCTCCCAGAATACGTACCTAGTTGCGTATTCATATTTTCTGATCGTATTTTTTTATTTACTTCCTGTATTTATTTTGTATTATGAATTATTTATATGATCGTTTTGTCTTGGATCCGGATTTGTGGACTCAGAGTCTGCTCTTCACTGAACCAGGGACCCGATCCTAGTGTCTTACTCAATTTGGTCTTTTCGGTTTTCAGATTTGACCGATTTTAGTTTCAAACATCATTTTCCAATATTTTTGATTTTCTATAATTTTCTAGAATTTTCCTGAATTAAATGGAAAATCTTCAAAACTGGTGACGACCAGCACCGCTGACCGATTCCTAAATTTTTAATTTACAAACGGATTCAAATTTTGAGAAACCGCTTTCACATATTTGCTTAGAATAATATTTACTATCTTAATTCATTTTTTGGAAATTTTCAGAATTTATCAGATTTTTGCCAGATTTGGTGTCGACCGATATTGGCGGCCGATTTCAGAATTTTTAATTTAAAAACTATAAAGAATTTCTTGAAACTAATTTCACCGTGATTCTTAGAATAATATTCTTGATTTTTGAGAATTTTTGCGGGTCGTTCCGAGATACTTGATTCTCGGACGATTTCGGTATTTTTCCGAAAGTTTTCCGCATTCGCAACCGAATCCCGGGAATCCGCTACTCTAATTATTTTCACTTTTTCTTCCAAGAGAATATCTTCCTTTTTTAATTTCTTTTACTTTTTCCTTTTTCTTTCCTTCCTTTTCCTTCCACCAAATTCTACAAAATTCTCCATTCTTCCACCAAAAATATCTTCTCCAAAAATATCCTTTCCTCCAAAAATATCTTCTCCAAAATATCCCAAACCACTCAAACTCCTCTCCCATCACCATGGCCGGCCAAAGAGCGACCTAACCCCTCCATTTTACAAAAAACCCCCTCCCTAAACTTTTTTACATCACCTTCACAATTCTAATTCCTATATAAACTTTCCTTCTTCATTCCACTTCATTTTTCTCTTCACCAAAACTCTAACCACCACCAACTCCTCCTTCATCTCCACCACAACAACAACTATTACAACTTCTCCAACTTCCTACCTTCATCTTCTTCCTCCTCCATCTCCATTTAAAGCACCACAACTTCAACAACTCCACCAAAGCCTCCACCTTCTCCTTTACCTTCTCCAAAAATACCACCACCATCAAAACCCTCCACAAAACCACCACCCCATCACCACATCAAGAGCCGGCCACCTCCTTTGGATTGGGGCCGAGCTCTTCTTCGTCGGTAATATCTCCGATGATTATTCCGGTAATCGTTCGCGATTATTCCGGTAATCATTACGGTGACGATTACAATGACAAACAACTAACATCACCATCACCTCTACTATTTTTCACCACCATCTTCACTTCCACCATCACTTTCACCATCACAACACCACCTCCATCTCCACTACTTCAACCTCCAAACATCACCTCCTTCACCTTCTTTTTCATTACTCCATCAAAATTCAACTCCTCCACCAAATAACACCACCACCAAAGCAAGCACCTTTCCCTTTCTCTCTCCCTTCTCCTCTCTGTATATTGCTGACGCGGATCTCACCCCCGCGTCCAGGCAACGCCTTAACGCGGATATTCGCGATCTTGGCATCTGTTTAAACGCGGCCTTCGTGTTCTTGTACTGACGCAACGCGGAGTCCATGCCCGCGTCTGTGTCCCTTTCATATCTGCACGACGCGGAGCTAATGCCCGTGTCTGTGTTCTTCTCATGCTAACGCGACGCGGAATCCATGACCGCGTCCGCGTTCTTCTCGTGTCCTGACTTGAACGCGGGTCTCGAACCCTGTGTTTGTGGCACCTTTGCGACGCGATTCCCGCGTCTGCAACTCCCGCGTCTCACTCTCAAAACCCGCGTCTCCCTGTGCACTCTCTCCTTCCATATACTTCTCTCTCTAGTTTTCCTCTCTCTTTCTCTCTCTAACTCTTTCTCTCTCCTCTTCACTTATTATATTTATGGCGCGTACGCGAGTTCCATGGATTTCAGAGTTTTCGGTTCTTCCGGAGATTTAGGCGAGTGTCCTCACTCTCGCCACCATTTGGGTTTCCCCGCTTTGTCGAGTCGACAAGTATTTTATTCTATGTTGACATGTATTTTGTATTGGGCTGAGTCCCTGTATTTGTGTATGGCCGAGTGCCAATGACTGGACATGTATTGCTCTGTGATGAATGCTTGTAATAGGATAGAACAACTCGTGCGGGCCATTCAGCCTCCGGTCTCTCACTATCTCGAAAGGGGAGTGATTGGGACCGTCAGGTCTCTCAGCCGTTCAGCCTCCGGTCTCTCACTCTCTCGAAAGGGAAGTGAGTTGAGACCGTCAGGTTTCTCAGCCTCCGGTCTCTCACTATCTCGAAAGAGAAGTGAGTTGAGACCGTCAGGTCTCTCAGCTCCGCCTGGTTATCATGATCAGCGTTCAGCGCTTTACCACTAGATTCGTCTAGGCGAGATGCTGCCGGATTTTCTACTCGCACTTTAAGCCGAGTTGTCCCTGTAACCTTACCAGACGCTCTAGTGTTAAATACTGTTTGCTGTCTGTACACTCCAGCTTGCTCAGCTCCGCTTGATTGTGCTCAGCTACTACTTTATCACATGTCGTGTACTTACCTGATATGTGAACACTTGACATGTACCTGTCTGTATCATTTAACACTTGATGTGTTATCACCTAACACCAGTCATGCTACTACTTGGCAAGACCTCTTGTTATGACATGACTTGCCACGGGACTAATATCAATCTCTTGACATGATTGGTCGCCTGCCAAATATCATCCTCCTGTCATGCTATCACTTGACACCCGGCATGATATACTTGACCTATGATTATCTCATTTACGGGAATACTATACTTGTTATCCTGCATTACATGCAGTGACTTGAATCTTGTACTTGTTATCCTGTATTATATATACAGTGACCTGGATCTATAGTACTCATGTACTCCTGAACTCCTGATCATGTCTTGTACCTGCTATTCCCGTAAATTGATAATCACATATTAAATTATTATAAGACAACTTGCACCCGGTTTGGGGAAAACTGATGGGCCATGATTAATCATGTTTATGGTGGTCTTATCGAGCCGAACGTGGCCACATACTTGAGGGATCACCTGGCGGCCACTAGGGATTCCGTGGGGTGTGCTGGCACCCCTACTCCTATTTATTCCTGCCGGGTATACACACGCCCTAGGCCTATTTCTATGGGATCTGCGATACTCTATTCCTGTTCGGGCGTAAATAAGTCCCGGTACCTAGCAGTACGTTCCAGCTCAGCACCGGATACTCCTGAACTGTTGTCCCGGGCATGTACGGGGCCCATCCGAAACTTGATTCATCGAACTTTATCAGTTTCCAAATAATTTGCTATATAAGTTGTGAGTGGAAGTATGTGAAATGGGACACATACTGAAGCCTAGAACTTAGACGGCTCCAATTATAATAAGATGCTAATATACAATTTGCTGTGCCGTTTTGTAACTCGGGTTGTATGTGCTTGGATTACGGTGACATGGGATAAAGGTATATAGATGAGGGTTTCCTTATTTGGATTATTCCTTCGAGGTACTAATCTCATGGGGCCGTGACCTAAGCTTGTACAATCGGTTTTGCTCGTAATCGGTTTTATTTGGTTTTATCGGTTTTTATCGGTTTTATGTTAGTTTAGGAGATATCTGGTGTTGCCCTATCTACTTTACTTCTCATCTCTTTACCTTCTCTTATCTTATCATTCCATGAGTAGTTCCTGCTTGATATCACTTGTTATATATCTACCTGCCTATACATGCTTATGCTCACGACACGGTTTTCAATGCATGATTATGATTCGGTTTTATCGATACACTTGTACTTATCTCAGCACGCCATCTGGCTTTTGTATCACCACTCGCCTGGGGAGTTCTATCTGACTCCCCTGGATTCTCATGTCCAGGTCATGGAGCTTGGAGCGTGTGGATTCCCCCAGTTGTTGATCAGAGTGGCACAGCGGTAGCATGGATCTCCAGTAGACCATCTGAAGCTCTATCCTTCCAGGCCCCCTGTGTGCCTCTCGAGTTTTCCTTTTGTAAACTCGTGAGTGCCTTTTGTACTGTTCATACTTGTACATCCTTTGTATTCTCGCATTTACGTCATGTTGGTGATGTAATATTATTGTAATATTTGTCACCTCTGGTGATAACTTTGTAATTGTACTCATGTGTTAGAATATATAATGCACCATTTGCTTCCGTACTCTGATTCTTGCCTGTACTGATGCTTAGCGTATATACGTGAGGGTATTTCTGACCTGCGTATATACGTTGCAGTAACGTCTCCGTACCCGCCAGGATCGGGGCGTTACAGGATGGTATCAGAGCCTAGGTTCTACATCCTCAGTACGTCCAGACGGCAAATTAATGATAAAGAAATTTGCAACTGGAATGCATGAGTCCTAGTTATACAGTCCAACTACAAGTACAGAGTTATCTATTCATTCTTGATCATCCTTTCTTTGATTCCTAATCCCTTCCATCTTTCCCCTGTTTTGGTTTTTCGAAGCCTTTATACCAACTTAAGATATGAATAGACTAGAGAAGTAGCGGCTGGTTCTGAATGAAGCGATTATATGATCTCTTTGGCTGACTCTTTGAAGTTCGGATATTCTCAGGATTAATCCTAATCGGGTTATCTTTCAGGAATCAATAGTCGGAATTCTCTACGGATATTCTACATTCTCGGCTATATCTTTCAGAGTGATTGATGCCTGGTATTCAGAATTCTCAATTATCGGTCTTCTTTATTATGCTCATGACTATCAGGGTTTCCTATATCTTCAGTATTCTGACTTATTCTCGGAGGGCTATCAAGTATCCAACTCTATTGTAAAGTAACGACATCAGATCAGTATTAATTGGTACCGTTCAAAAACTTATACAGCCAGAGGTGCAGAAGATATCTATATTCTGATTACTGTTTCGTCAACTTGAGAGCCCTACCTATAGTACTTCATATCTTGAATGGTATAAATTCCACTCATGTCCCCTTTGTGTTCATTTTACCCCTTATCGAAATTGCGAGGACGCAATTTTTTGTAAGGTGGATGGAATGTAACACCCCGCTCCCAGAATACGTACCTAGTTGCGTATTCGTATTTTTTAATCGTATTTTTTGATTTACTTCCTGTATTTATTTTGTATTATGAATTATTTATATGATCGTTTTGTTTTGAATCCGGATTCGTGGACTCAGAGTCTGCTCTTCTCTGAACCAGGGACCCGATCCTAGTGTCTTACTCAATTTGATCTTTTCGGTATTCAGATTTGACCGATTTCAGTTTCAAACATCATTTTTCAATATTTTTGATTTTCTATGATTTTCTGGAATTTTCCTGAATTAAATGGAAAATCTTCAAAACCGGTGTCGACCAGCACCGCTGACCGATTCCTAGATTTTTAATTTACAAATGGAGTCAAATTTTGAGAAACCGCTTTCCCATATTTGCTTAGAATAATATTTACTATCTTAATTCATTTTTTGGGAATTTTCAGAATTTATCAGATTTTTGCCAGATTTGGTGTCGACCGATATTGGCGGCCGATTCCAGGATTTTTAATTTAAAAACTATAAGAATTTCTTGAAACTAATTTCATCGTGATTCTTAGAATAATATTCTTGATTTTTGAGAATTTTTGCGGGTCATTTCGAGATACTTGATTTTCGGACGATTTCGGTATTTTTTCGAAAGTTTTCCGCATCCGCAACCGAATCCCGGGAATCCGCTACTCTAATTATTTTCACTTTTTCTTCCAAGAGAATATCTTCCTTTTTTAATTTCTTTTCCTTTTTCCTTTTTCTTTCCTTCCTTTTCCTTTCACCAAATTCTACAAAATTCTCCATTCTTCCACCAAAAATATCTTCTCCAAAATATCTCCTTTCCTCCAAAAATATCTTCTCCCAAAATATCCCAAACCACTCAAACTCCTCTCCCATCACCATGGCCGGCCAAAGAGCCACCTAACCCCTCCATTTTATGAAAAACCCCTCCCTAAACATTTTTACATCACCTTCACAATTCCAATTCCTATATAAACTTTCCTTCTTCATTCCACTTCATTTTTCTCTTCACCAAAACTCTAACCACCACCAACTCCTCCTTCATCTCCACCACAACAACAACTACTACAACTTCTCCAACTTCCTACCTTCATCTTCTTCCTCCTCCATCTCCATTTAAAGCACCACAACTTCAACAACTCCACCAAAGCCTCCACCTTCTCCTTTACCTTCTCCAAAAATACCACCACCATCAAAACCCTCCACAAAACCACCACCCCATCACCACATCAAGAGCCGACCACCTCCTTTGGATTGGGCCGAGCTCTTCTTCGTCGGTAATATCTCCGATGATTATTCGGTAATCGTTCGCGATTATTCCGGTAATCATTACGGTGACGATTACAACGACAAAAACTAACATCACCATCACCTCTACTATTTTCCACCACCATCTTCACTTCCACCATCACTTTCACCATCACAACACCACCTCCATCTCCACTACTTCAACCTCCAAACATCACCTCCTTCACCTTCTTTTTCATTACTCCATCAAAATCCAACTCCTCCACCAAATAACACCACCACCAAAGCAAGCACCTTTCCCTTTCTCTCTCCCTACTCCTCTCTATATATTGCTGACGCGGATCTCACCCCCACGTCCAGGCAATGCCTTAACGCGGATCTTCGCGTTCTTGGCATCTGTTTAAACGCGGCCTTCGCGTTCTTGTACCGACGCAACGCGGAGTCCATGCCCGCGTCTGTGTCCCTTTCATGTCTGCACGACGCGGAGCTAATGCCCGCGTCTTTGTTCTTCTCATGCTAACGCGACGCGAAACCCATGACCGCGTCCGCGTTCTTCTCGTGTCCTGACTTGAACGCGGGTCTCGAACCCCGCGTTTGTGGCACCTTTGCGACGCGATTCCCGCGTCTGTGACTCCCGCGTCTGCGACTCCCGCGTCTCACTCTCAAAACCCGCGTCTCCCTGTGCACTCTCTCCTTCCATATACTTCTCTCTCTAGTTTTCCTCTCTCTTTCTCTCTCTAACTCTTTCTCTCTCCTCTTCACTTATTATATTTATGGCGCGTACGCGAGTTCCATGAATTTCAGAGTTTTCGGTTCTTCCGTAGATTTAGGCGAGTGTCCTCACTCTCGCCACCATTTGGGTTTCCCCGCTTTGTCAGGTCGACAAGTATTTTATTCCATGTTGACATGTATTTTGTATTGGGCTGTCCCTGTATTTGTGTATGGCCGAGTGCCAATGACTGGACATGTATTGCTCTGTGACGAATGCTTGTAATAGGATAGAACAACTCGTGCGGGCCATTCAGCCTCCAGTCTCTCACTATCTCGAAAGGGGAGTGATTGAGACCGTCAGGTCTCTCAGCCGTTCAGCCTCCGGTCTCTCACTCTCTCGAAAGGGAAGTGAGTTGAGACCGTCAGGTTTCTCAGCCTCCGGTCTCTCACTATCTCGAAAGAGAAGTGAGTTGAGACCGTCAGGTCTCTCAGCTCCGCCTGGTTATCATGATCAGCGTTCAGCGCTTTACCACTAGATTCGTCTAGGCGAGATGCTGCCGGATTTTCTACTCGCACTTTAAGTCGAGTTGTCCCGGTAACCTTGCCAGACGCTCCAGTGTTAAATATTGTTTCTTGTCTGTACACTCCAGCTTGCTCAGCTCCGCTTGATTGTGCTCAGTTACTACTTTATCACATGCCGTGTACTTACCTGATATGTGAACACTTGACATGTACCTGTCTGTATCATTTAACACTTGATGTGTTATCACCTAACACCAGTCATGCTACTACTTGGCAAGACCTCTTGTTATGGCATGACTTGCCACCGGACTAATATCTGACATGATTGGTCGCCTGCCAAATATCATCCTCCTGTCATGCTATCACTTGACACCCGGCATGATATACTTGACCTATGATTATCTCATTTACGGGAATATTATACTTGTTATCCTGCATTACATGCAGTGACTTGAATCTTGTACTTGTTATCCTGTATTATATATACAGTGACCTGAATCTATAGTACTCATGTACTCCTGAACTCCTGATCATGTCTTGTACCTGCTATTCCCGTAAATTGATAATCACATATTAAATTATTATAAGACAACTTGCACCCGTTTGGGGGAAACTGATGGGCCCTGATTAATCATGTTTATGGTGGTCTTATCGAGCCGCGCGTGGCCACATACTTGAGGGATCACCTGGCGGCCACCAGGGATTCCGTGGGGTGTGTTGGCACCCCTACTCCTGTTTATTCCTGCCGGGTATGCACACGCCCTAGGCCTATTTCTATGGGATCTGCGATACTCTATTCCTGTTCGGGCGTAAATAAGTCCCGGTACCTAGCGGTACGTTCCGGCTCAGCACCGGATACTCCTGAACCGTTGTCCCGGGCATGTACGGGGCCCATCCGAAACATGATTCATCGAACTTTATCAGTTTCCAAATAACTTGCTATATAAGTTGTGAGTGGAAGTATGTGGAATGGGACACATACTGAAGCCTGGAACTTAGACGGCTCCAATTATAATAAGATGCTAATATACAATTTGTTGTGCCGTTTTGTAACTCGGGTTGTATGTGCTTGGATTACGGTGACATGGGATAAAGGTATATAGATGAGGGTTTCCTTGTTTGGATTATTCCTTCGAGGTACTAATCTCATGGGGCCGTGACCTAAGCTTGTATAATCTGTTTTGCTCGTAATCGGTTTTATTCGGTTTTATCGGTTTTTATCGGTTTTATGTTAGTTTAGGAGATATCTGGTGTTGCCCTATCTACTTTACTTCTCATCTCTTTACCTTCTCTTATCTTATCATTCCATGAGTAGTTCTTGCTTGATATCACTTGTTATATATCTACCTGCCTATACATGCTTATGCTCACGACACGGTTTTCAATGCATGATTATGATTCGGTTTTATCGATACACTTGTACTTATCTCAGCACGCCATCTGGCTTTTGTATCACCACTCGCCTGGGGAGTTCTATCTGACTCCCCTGGATTCTCATGTCCAGGTCATGGAGCTTGGAGCATGTGGATTCCTCCAGTTGCTGATCAGAGTGGCGCAGCGGTAGCATGGATCTCCAGCAGACCATCTGAAGCTCTATCCTTCCAGGCCCCCTGTGTGCCTCTCGAGTTTTCCTTTTGTAAACTCGTGAGTGCCTTTTGTATTGTTCATACTTGTACATCCTTTGTATTCTCGCATTTGCGCCATGTTGGTGATGTAATATTATTGTAATATTTGTCACCTCTGGTGATAACTTTGTAATTGTACTCATGTGTTGGAATGTATAATGCACCATTTGCTTCCGTACTCTGATTCTTGCCTGTACTGATGCTTAGCGTATATACGTGAGGGTATTTCTGACCTGCGTATATACGTTGCAGTAACGTCTCCGTACCCGCCAGGATCGGGGCATTACATATTCAATCTCCAAGTGAGAGATTGTTAAGTTGTGAAACCAGATTATTACCTTGATGGAGTGTCGCCATGATGATCCCAGAGCGATGGCGGAGCTTTCCAGGTCCTGGCGTTGGGCGGGTTCGGGGTTTCAAGTTGATGGGAAGGACGGAGCAGTAGAGCCTTCTAGAGTAGTGGAGTCTTCGGAGCGGAAGATCACTTCATACCACATGGTCGGGGGAGCACTCCATAGCGGAGTTTCTGCAGCCGAAGATCACTCCGAAATACCTAGTCAGATGAGCAATCCGAAGCTACATTCAGAGTTAGTACTCGGAGGTGCTTAGCGGGAGTGGCCCAGCTTAACTTGCAAGCAGTCCCAGCCTGGAAGCGGCATGGTCCAGAAGCTTCCTTTTGCCAGCAAAACTTGAGGAACACGTCAATGACAGTTTATAAATCTCACAACTTATAACCTTAGTTTTTCGTATAAAAGGAAATGCGACGTCATTAGGGTTAAGAGCGAAAAAAAATCAATAGATTATGCTACTGTGAGTATCATTGTATAGAGCGTCTGTGAGATTCTCTTATTCTCTCCTGTAATCTCTCCAACAAATAGTGAATTTGTGTACAGCTCGGTTATTTTTTCCGGATTTGAATTTTTCACGTAATTCTGTGTCTTTAATTGATCTGTGATTTTTTCTCTTTTCTTCATCCACGCTGTTGTCGATCCCAACAGAAATTACCCTTTTTTATTTAAGAAAAACAAATATTGGGATGCGTTTAGGCACCGGAGCACAAGACCTATATATACCGAAATCCACATACACAAAGGATCAATCAAACCCACGTTTTTTTCACACAAATTACAACCAAAAAGGAAAAGAACAAGTAAATTACCATAATATTAAGTTTTTAATTTTCCATAATATTCTTATAGGACGCTAACATAAGCATATTATTTGGTTTTTGTCAAAAGCTTTTATTCAAGTTTAATCTTTTGCTTACTATTTTTATAGGATGCTAACATTGTATTACAATTAGTTTGTTTTCATCAAAATTTTTGTTTAACTTTTAAAATTTTATATGCTCTCTGACGGTCGACAGCTCACAGGCACAGTTAGATTCTCTCAAATGCTGTGTCCGTTGCTGAGGGCCAGATAATATCTCTGAATGCACCTCGTAGTTTTCTTCTCCTGAGACTAACAACACGGACTTTTGAGGAACACTAATTTTGTCAAGTGATTGATTTTGAAAGCAATTTGCAAAGGTGTCATCTTGTTGTCTTATCTGCAGCTTGCTTAGTTGTCACGGACTCAAATTTTTCTCCCCCGCTTTGCCCATGATTTGTGGACCTATAGTTCGTTAGTGAAAGATAAAAATAAATTATGGAGCGTCTCAGGCTTAATTGTCACTGTTGCTTTCTATACGCAATTTAAAAAAAAAAAGGGAAAAGAAATCATATTTGGCATTTATTTTAGATATGTAATTGAGCTTCTTTTTTACTTGTGAAAGTCTTTTCTTTTTTTTACTTGGGCCTACTTGGCAAGAGAAAATAATATTTAAAATTTCTAAATAGTTTTTTTTTTATGTTTTGATGCGTGAATTAAAAGCGGTGGCAGATATCTACTCTAAATTATTCAAACACTTGCCAGTCTTCGGATCTGGTCAGAGTCAGAGACGCGGAAATCCAGACATTTATCATCGCAGCTGGTCCAGCGGTGCCGCAGTCTGCGTAGGACCCACAACCACAATGTGTAGCTCATTGCAGATAAACTTTCCTTAATATATAACTTAATTTTAATCTAAAAATTAAATTTGATCCTTCAAAAATCAAAATAGAAATGACTCTGCTCGGGATCTAATCTAATTTCAACACAACCTCAACATTTTTATATATAAATCTCAAACGCATCGCAATGCACAAATTTATGAATACAAACATTACAATTTAATATTATGACAACAAAAAGACTGCCGTTGATCGATCACCACTGCCAGCAACGACCACATCTCTCAATTCACATGACCAAATTCTCGACCGCGCCCATGATCCCCCCTGAGCCGGCCGGGTTCTTGTGCCGCATCAGCACCCTCAGCTGCGCTCGCTGGCACTCGAGATTCGACCCCAAATGCTGCTGCCCCGCTCCTCTCCCTTCTTTCGAGGTCGGCGACGACCCCATTCCGGTGGCTCGCACCCGAACCGCCCGCGGGAACTCCATCCCCTTTATCCCTCTCTTGATGTGCGGATTCTCGACTTCTTTCTTCTGCGCCCCATCGCCGCTCTGAATCTCTTCGCTCGTTGAACGTGCAGTCTTTACCTTCGCCGCGGCGGCATTGTTAATGTTCCCTTCAGCAGGCATCATCTCTTTGATTTTCTCTTCCATCAGAAACTTGGCTTCTGACAACTTCATCTGAACTCTCTCCTCCCGCATCGCCTCCGCCATCCTCAGCATCCTCCTCTCATCCTCCACCTCCTTCATCGCCCGCTCCGCCTCCTCCCTCACCCTGGCGATCTCCTCCGCCAGCCTCCTGCACGCCGCCTCCCGCCCCCTCCGCTCCTCTTCCAGCTCCCTCCCCAGCGCACGGTTCAGCGCCTCCACCTTCCGCCTCATCCGCCGCTCGAACTCCAGCTCCGCCCTCAGATCCTTGATCTCCGCCAGCGCGTTGTCGAGATCGGAGAGGTTGGCGACGTCCCCTCGGTCCATCGGCCGCCCGAACGCCGAGAGGTCGCGGGTGTGGTAGGACGATCTCGATGACTTCGAGAGGCAGGTGTAGGGATGATGGTGCTTGTTGCGAAGAGAATGATGGTGATGTTGCTGCTGCGCGGAGTAATGGGGATTGTCGTACAGCTTCCAGGTTGGCGACGCTGATGATGAGTCCACGGTGGGTCCGTCGCTATTTGGATTTCTAAATTTCTCACCAGATCCCATTGCCATCATCGTCTCCATTTGCTCCTCCATTGCTTTAGCTTCGCTTTTTTTTTTTGTCCCCTTTTAGAGAGTGGTGGTGGTAGTAGCAGAGGAACAAAAGAACATGGCCCAACAATTTCAGCACGAGCTTGAGTGGAGTGAAAGAGAGAGGGGTCACATGCGAGAGCAGCAGCTGACCTCTTCAATATATTTGCACTGCCGCAGCATCGTGTGAAGAATCATGTAGGAGGATAAGTATTACAGGCTGTGCTGTCCAATTTGGTCGGATGCGGTGTGCGTTTCCGAAGGCTAGACGCTTGTCAACTGGTTGGTTTTAGTTTTGGTTTTGATTTTGGACTCGTTTGGCTTGGTTTGATTTGATTTGGTTGGATCCGAGGCCAAAACTAAAAGGCTCCACGTGGTGGTTGCCCGTGTGATGAAAGTGCCTGCCTATTTATGACCATGAAATCTGGTGGTTGGGTGCAGAACGGGTGCAGTTTTTATTTTATTCTATTTAGAGCTTCGGAGCTTGGACGCACGAAAACGCCTAGTGATGCGGCAGGAGTCCAGCTGGCTGGGTGAGTTGTACGTTGAGTCACTGATCGGGATTGAGCGGTTGGGGCTTGCTTTACTCTCTATTTTTGGGTTTGAAATTTGAACTGACTGTTTTTGTTTTAAAAACAGCAGCATCTGAGACTGGGGACGCGATGATTAGGGAATTTAAAGCGACTATGCGCTTGGTCAGCGTTCATCCAGACCGCAGCGTTGTGAAACTGAACAAAGAAACTGAGAGCTATTGATGGCATTTGCTTCAGACTGCAGTTAAAGCACCACTCAGAGTGAAAATGTCATCTGATTCGGATATATATTCGCATCCGTTATATTAGAAATATGAGTTTTCTTTATGGAACCTTGTTCATATTTGAAAATCAGAGTGAAAATGTCATCTGATTCGGATATATTTCGCATCCGTTATGTTAGAAATATGAGTTTTCTTTATGGAACCTTGTTCATATTTGAAACTCAGAGTGAAAATGTCATCTGATTCGGATATATATTCGCATCCGTTATGTTAGAAATATGAGTTTTCTTTATGGAATCTTGTTCATATTTGAAACTCAGAATGAAAATGTCATCTGATTCGGATATATATTCGCATCCGTTATATTAGAATATGAGTTTTCTTTATGAACCTTGTTCATATTTGAAATTGTTTTGTTGATAGAGTAAGTATTTTGTTTTGAGTTTAATTAGGATTTTTTGCGTATATACCTCCTAAAACTTTGCTTTTTAATTATTTATCCCGAAGAAATGTGTACCGTTCTAATTTTAAAGAGTTTGCAGGTACACCCTTATAGTCATAATTTTTCTAAAATATGGCAAAAATACCCTCTGCACATATAGCCCTGTAAACTTAATTTCCGAAATATTTCATATTTTTATATAAATAAATAATAATAATGAATGACATACTAATTTTCTCAAAGTGGAGTTGAGCAAATAAGAATAAAAGAAAAAAAATCTATTGAAAAGACTACTGTTTAGAAACATAAATTCACTACTATATCAAATAATTTTAATAAATAATATTAAAGATGAAATATGATAACTAATGTGCAAGTTGGTAAATTCTAATAAAAATGATGTGTTGAACTATATCTGTAATTTTTTATATTTTTTATTATTTCGTTATAAGATGGATAAATCTTATCTGTAAGTTAACTTTTCATAAGATTTTATATAAACAAATTATATTTATAGGGTATATATGCAAATTTGAATTCTAAAGTGTATATATAAAGGGTACTTTAGTCATATTGAGAAAATTTGTAACTGTAGGATATATATGCAAATTCTTTGAATTTAAAAGGGTATACATGCAAATAGAGTTTTTTGAGTAAACAATCAAAGACCATAGTTCCAGAGGGTATATATGCAAAAATAAAATTCTTTTTATTAAAATGCATAGTAATATATCATATCTGTTTTATTGATTCGTAACCATATTTATATCTTTATATTGTACTAAAATGCTCCATTTCCAAGCACCCAAGTTATCAAGCACAGAACAGTAGACTAGAGAATCCAAGAAGAAGGAAAATTGTTGCTGAAGGAAGTTCCATTATGGTAGTGGAACAATACAAGCACGTCACCCTACGCGATAGAAGCAGAGCTGGTTGGAATCCCATGACTACTAGAAACAGGCAAATCAAGAATTTCACTTCAAATTTCGGATCTCAACATCCTGCTGCTCATGGTGTTTCATGATCAGTGTTGAAAATGAACGGTGAAACGAATATATCTTCAGCTAACCAACGTGTTCACCGATATTGAGAACACTAACAGGGTACTATGGCGAATTGGTAGACAAATATTAAATATATTGGACAGAAACGTAAAATTGTGAACAAAACTGATAAAGTAACAGAAACTTAAAATTATGAACAATAACCTAAATCGTGAACACAAACTAAAAATTGTGGACAAAATCTAAAATCGTGAACAGAAACTTAAACTTGTGGATAGAAACATATATTCGTGGACAGAAACATACTTTTGGTCTACTTGGAGACATATCCTAGATGACGAAGCGCCATGACTGCAGCTCTTGCCTTGATGTTCACACTCTACAAATTATAAGCCCGAGAAACTTTAAGTATTGAACATCTTGATCGGTCAGCTCAAAGACCACGTTGGGTTGTTACTCAAGTTTATAAGTAAGATTTAATTGTTGCACAGGAAAATCAAAAGTGTCAGTTATTTCCATCTTGAATGCAAAAAGTGCCTTGACCAGGCTGCAGCCTCAACACGTTCCTTCTCCATCCGGAGAGTAACAATACAAAACAGAAAAATTCATCTTCTTGTTGATCTGGTGATGATTCATTTCCAAATGAAGATGATTCCATCGATTTTGGATGGTTATGATATAATAGAGAATATAAGAGACACAAAGCAGATACAATTGAGATGAGAGAAAATAAGTTATATCACCACTTATTATATAACCAGTTTTTTCTCATTAATTTTCCCATCTAATCATTTCTTTTTCTTCCAATTACATTATTTTATCACTATTCTCCATCAATAAAATTGAAAGAGAAATAGGTTAACAAAGGATAAAATGTTCAATCATAAGAAAAATGTGTATAGAAAATTAAATGCTCCCGCTACGTCACATTGATAAAAAATTCCATTTAAATCAAATGTGTTCACTCAGCATTGGGTGGATAAATAATTAGAAAGTTAACAATGATTAGCCCTGCAACCGTCAAAGAGTAAGCGCATGTTATTTTTCGTCAGCGAGGGCTACAATGGCGATAACGAAAATAAATTTGAGGACGTATATTCACGTGGTGGGGACAGGGGCTGGAGCAAACAGGAACTAGACAAAGAGCTTTTTAACACTAGTTTTTTCGCCAAGGAGTTTTTGATACAAATCAATCTCCCTCAAGACTTAAAGCAATTTTTCCTTTTTCTTTTACATCTTCCCTCCAGAAAATTTATAAATGAAGTCAGGAAAACCTTTCTTTTTTCCTTCCAAAAAAAAATATTGAGATAAGATACAGAGAAACTAGCAGACTCTAAACTTTGTATAAAGTTGAAAAAAAAAAAAAAATGAAAGCATTAGTAACTAACACCCGACTCACTCACTCTGTACATTTTGCAGGTCACATTGAAGTTACAGCCCCTCTTCAAGCGATTGATCACCTATGGCCACCAGAACGACTCGGCCTTGGCAGACAATGCAGCTATCTTTGACCAGCAACACGAGCTTCCAGACATCAGATGGTACCAAGCAGAGTACAAGGTTCTCTATTGGATCGACGATTGCATTCCCATCATCACCTCTGGCGATGGCTACTACCGACTTCACCGGATTCCGCTCAATTCCACCACTAGCCACTTCCCTCAAAAGAACAACAGATACAAGAAAAAAGATGTTCACAATGCGATGTATATTTTCATGCTGAGCTCAATCAATCTGAAGGTCTCGTTTGCAATCACGTTTATTGCTTTTCTTTTTAATTAAGAAAAAGTATTCATTATGGTTTTATAATTAAGGAAGGTCAAGTGCGAAAAACCTCCCACTTAAATTGCGCCGATCTGACCAATTGGACTGATAAAATTAATGTTTACTGACCCGACAATTTTAGAAAACAGATTTTTTGAAAATAAAACAAATTTTTAATATTTATGAAAATAAGCTCGAAGGAATATATGAATCACGGCGGAGAAGATTCTATATCTGCAACAGTAAAGGTATGTGGAATAGCGTACCTCTGTTTCTATAAAGTTCTATACAACTGCAAATATCGTTTACTACTAATTTTTTATATCCTTGCGCTTTAATATACAAATTATTTGGTGGGTTTCTGATCATCTTTAACTAGCAGTGTCTGCTGCCATTACGATTTTATGCTGAGAAGCTAATCTAGTTAGATTTCAGATTCATTCTGGATTTCGTTTTTCCCTTACTAGAGCTGGAACTTAGACTATTTGACACTTAATTTTACAATTAAATTAGTTCACTTATTCACAAAATGTTTCTTAAAAAATTCTGATGACAAAACCATCCTACATGTAACCAAATTGGAATCTTCCTCCACAAACCTGTGTCCCATTATAATATGAGACTTTAACAGAGTTCTAACTCTGCAGAATTCATTGTAACATCTTGAAATAGAGAATTATCTTCCTCCTCTGCGTGGTTTTTTTCAACTTGGTTTCCATGTAAAATCTAGTATTTTTGCATTGCTTTATCATTCTCTCTCACAAATCTCATTACAAATTAGTGTAGATAAATTAACCAAAAGAATTTACCCCTACTGGTTTGATGTATCACGTGATGATTAAATATTTTGTTTAATACATAGGTTATTTTTTATATGTGTTTGGTTATTGTTTTTCTAACTTTATCATATAGTGATATTTATGTTATTTTTTTCTTACTTGAGTTATACCAAAAGCTCTGTGCAGCGTTGAACTCTACGATGTCATCCTTATGCTATACGTGGAAGGCATCCAATGCTTACATGGGCAAAGAAGAAGACTCGTTAGATTTCGACGTCACATACCTACAGAATGTTGTGCGCGGGAGACAACAACCAATAGAGGATCCAATCGATCTCAAACACAGAAACAATGAAACCAATCCACGAAGAACAAGCAATCGCAAAAACAAATCTAACGAGGTTCGGCCAACGTGCCTACGTCCTCGGGGCAATCAAATGGAGAGATTTGTATTAGGGAAGATGATTACAATGGCTTTTTGCCTCTTTCAGTATAAGAGACCCTAAGCCTTCTATTTTCGCAGGTTAGAACCCTAGAACAGCCCAAATTCTATTTATACCCGCTGCTCCGCAATTTGCGGTCGACCGATAGGGAGCACCAAACTTACGGGCAGAATCGGTCGACCGTCCCGGTCGACCGACCTGGAGAGATTAAGTCTCTCAGTGTGTATCAGTCGACCGGTCCGGTCGACCGATCGTCGGATTGGGCAAAAATCTGCTGCTCCGCAAATTGCGGAGCAGCGGGTATAAATAGAATTTTGGGCTGTTCTAGGGTTTCTAACCTGCGAAAATAGAAGGCTTAGGTTCTCTTATACTGAAAGAGGCAAAAAGCCATTGTAATCATCTTCCCTAATACAAATCTCTCCATTTGATTGCCCGAGGACGTAGGCACGTTGGCCGAACCTCGTTAGATTTGTGTTTTTGCGATTGCTTGTTCTTCGTGGATTGGTTTCATTGTTTCTGTGTTTGAGATCGATTGGATCCTCTATTGGATCCCCTAAGCCTTCTATTTTCGCAGGTTAGAAACCCTAGAACAGCCCAAAATTCTATTTATACCCGCTGCTCCGCAATTTGCGGAGCAGCAGATTTTTGCCCAAATCCGACGATCGGTCGACCGGACCGGTCGACCGATACACACTGAGAGACTTAATCTCTCCAGGTCGGTCGACCGGGACGGTCGACTGATTCTTCCCGTAAGTTTGGTGCTCCCTATCGGTCGACCGGAACGGTCGACCGATTCTTCCCGTAGCTGGCTTCTCTAGAGCGGTCGACCGGACCGGTCGACCGCCCGACCCCTGTGCACGTTGTGCACGTCGATCGACGGAACCGTCGACCGACCTCCCCTCTGCCAGAACTGCTGCTGCTACTGGTTTCTGCTGCTGTCTTCTTCGGTTTTTGTCGTCGACTTCCTCGGCGATCTTTGACAGCACATCACCTCCTTTAATAGTATCTCTCCTCCAACAATTCTCCCACCTCGGTGAAGATTTTCAAATCTGAGCCGAATTCTGAATTCCGACTTGAAAGTGGCTGCACCAAACCGGTTGCCTACGTACCCCTTGCCCAAGGGATCAAGCCGTCCGTAGTTCACTCCAATGAGCTTCAGCGAGCTCAGTTCACCTGAAGGACATGGAGCAAGTCTTTGCAGTGTGCAAACTTCACTCCCGTCACCACCTTTGTAAGCATATCGGCCGGATTCTCCGAAGTATGAATCTTCAACAAGTTGATGTCACCTTCCTCCAGAATCTCCCGAACAAAGTGGTACCTGACATCGATATGCTTCGTCCTTGCGTGATAGACCTGGTTCCTTGCCAAGTAGATGGCACTCATGCTGTCACAGTTTATCTTCAATATATCCTGTTCCACGCCCAGATCATCAAGCAAACCCTGAAGCCAAATAGCCTCCTTCATGGCCTCTGTCAAAGCCATATACTCCGCCTCTGTAGTCGACAACGCAACTGTGGACTGAAGTGTGGAGCGCCAACTCACCGGTGCCTGTGAGAATGTGAAGACATATCCCGTAGTCGACCGGCGTTTGTCAAGGTCACCTGCATAGTCCGAATCCACATAGCCTATGCATTCTTGCTTCCCGGTGTTGTCCTTCTCAAATACGAGGCCTACATCAACAGTACCCTTGATGTATCTCAGGATCCATTTCACAGCTTCCCAATGACCCTGACCTGGATCATACATATATCTGCTCACCATGGAGACTGCCTGTGATAGATCTGGCCTTGTACATACCATCGCATACATCAAGCTACCCACGGCATTGGCATATGGAACATGAGACATATGCTCACGTTCTTGAACACTCCTTGGAGACATCTTCGCTGACAACTTGAAGTGCGGCGTCATTGGTGTACTAACAGTCTTAGTATCTTTCCCGAAATTAAACCTCTACAGTACCTTCTCCAGATAGCCCTTCTGAGTCAAGCTTATCCTGCCAGCATCCCTGTCCCTTGTGATCTCCATGCCCAATACTTTTCTTGCTTCCCCCAGGTCCTTCATCTCGAACTCGGACGATACGTCTTCTTCAGAGAATCAATAGCAGATCTTGACCTAGAAGCAATCAGCATATCATCTACATAGAGCAGTAGATAGATATACTCCCCTGATGGTAACTTGTTATAGTATACACATGGATCGAAGTGGCTTCGTGTGTACTTCTTCTTCCTGATGAAGCTGTCAAATCGCTTGTACCACTGTCTAGGAGACTGCTTCAAACCGTACAGCGATTTCTTCAGCTTACATACCAACTCCTCTTTCCCTGCAGCTTTGTAACCTGTGGGCTGATTCATGTAGATCTCCTCCTCAAGATCGCCGTGGAGAAAGGCGGTCTTCACATCAAGTTGGTCAAGGTCCAACTCATTCTGTGCCACCAAAGCCAATAGAATCCGAATAGACGAGTGCTTCACTACGGGGAGAACACCTCGTTGTAGTCGATTCCTTCTCTCTGTGCGTAGCCTTTAGCCACCAGCCTTGCCTTGTAGCGGACTTTATCTTCTTGGGGATCCCTGCTTCTTAGCAAATACCCACTTGCACCCTATGGCCCTCTTCCCCTTGGGCAACTTGGTAAGTTCCCATGTGTTGTTCTTATAAAGAGATTGCATCTCTTCATCCATGGCCCCTTTCATAATTCGGCTTCTGAACTGATTTCATCGCTTCCAAAGTAGATGGAATCGCCTCTTCAACAACTGGAAGTGCATGTGCAATAACCATATCGGTGGTGAGCCAGCCAGGTCTCCTAGCATTCCTCCTTGGTCTTTCAACTGCAGTGGGATCTGGAACAGTACCATGACCTGTTCCTGATCCTCTTCAATAACTTCAGCATCTTCTTCTGCAACTTGATCACCTCCCTGTGTCACCTCAGGAATGATCCTCACTGATACTGAATCTTCTAGAGATGGTGGATCTGCATCACTCTCCACCTGCTGCAATAGCTTCTTGGTCTTGCTAGTCTCCACCTGCTGGGAGACCGTAGGCTTCATCATCGAG
This sequence comes from Agave tequilana, assembly GCA_038442645.1. NCBI lineage: Eukaryota > Viridiplantae > Streptophyta > Magnoliopsida > Asparagales > Asparagaceae > Agave > Agave tequilana. The sequence continues at coordinate 61,035 of JAVJIF010023174.1, forward strand.
GCCTCATCAAATGTGACATCCCTGCTGATTATGAACTTGTTGTCCTGTTGGTCCCAGATCTTGAACCCCTTGGTTCCTCGCTTGAAGCCAACAAACACCCTTTCTTTGCTCTCGGATCCAATTTGTCTTCTTTGACATGATAGTAGGCTGGACATCCAAATACCCGGAGCATATCATAATCTTCAGCAGCTTTACCAGACCAAGCTTCAAGAGGGGTCTTCCCCCCTATTGCAGACGACGGCAACCTATTGACGAGGTGGCATGCATATCCCAAAGCTTCAGCCCAGAACTTCTTTGGCAATCCTGCATTGGACAACATACACCGAACCTTCTCTAGCAAGGTCCGGTTCATCCTCTCAGCCACCCCATTCTGTTGCGGAGTCTCTCTCACTGTGAAGTGCCTCTCTATGCCCTCATCAAGACATAGCTTTTGGAAAGGGTCTGATATGTACTCTCCTCCATTATCAGAACGGAGAACCTTGACCTTCCTTCCCGTGCTTCTCTCCAAGTTAGCCTTCCACTTCACAAACAATTCTAGGACTTCATTCTTGTGTCGCATGGTGTACACCCAGCAGCGCCTAGAATAGTCATCGATGAACGACACAAAATAGTGGTTTCCCCCAATTGATGCAGTCTTGGTGGGTCCCCATACATCTGTATGAACATAATCAAGAATGCCTTCGGTGCAGTGTGAAGCTGTACCAAACTTCACCTTCGTCTTCTTGCCTATGATGCAATGTTCACACAGATCCAGCTTGCAGGTCTCTGCACCCTTCAGCAGCCCCTTTCTTACAAGAGCTTGCAATGTTTTTTCCCTGCATGTCCCAGCCTCATGTGCCACAGCCGGTCGAATCTTCCTTCTGATTGGTAGAAGCTGCCACCTGCCCTATCACTGTACTACCCTTCAAGTAATACAAATTGTTCCGGCGGTCGGCCTTCAATACCACCATTGAGCCCTTTGTCATTTTAAGAACACCTTCTTTAATAGACACACTGAGCCCCAATGATTCCAAAGCACCCACAGAGATCAAGTTCCTCTTCAGCTGAGGTACATATCTCACTTCTTTCAGCTCCCTCACCATCCCATCAAACATCCTGATCGGAATAGTGCCTACACCTCCATGATGCACGGATGATCATCGCCCATGACGACCGAACATCCCTCCAACTTCTCAAGACTGGTAAACCAATCTCGATTAGGGCATACATGATATGTAGCACCCGTGTCCAGGATCCACTCGTTATCCCCCGAGTAGCCTACGACGGGAGCGGTCACTGAAAAGGAGAACACCGAAGAATCTGAATCTGAACCCTCTGCCTGTGATTTACCGCTTGCAGCCTTCTTCACTCTTGCTAGATTTGCCTCAGATTTTGATTCCTTCTTCTTCCCCTTGTACTTTGGACAGTCAACCTTCTAGTGCCCAATCTCTTTGCAGAAAGCACACTGATTTCTTTTAAGATCCTTGAATCCCGGCGTGGACTTCGATCTTCCCCTGATCTCCTTTCCCTTTCTAGATGAACCTCTGCCTCTCACCTCCAATGCCTCCGCTGATGACCCTGACTGAGAAGGATGCCGCTCCTTCTTCCTTGTCTCATAGCTCATCAATGCAGACGACACCTCATGGTAGTCCAAAGTCTGTCTACCATTGATAAACGTCATGGTGAATGTCTCATACTCCTCCGATGGGAGCGAGTTCAGGAGAATGACTGCCTTGTCTTCCTCTTCTACCTTGACATCCACATTTATCAGATCTGTAAGAAGCTTTGTAAACCGGTTTATGTGTTCATTTACTGTGCTCCCCTTCTTCATCCTGAACTGGTACAGCTTACTCTTAAGCTGTAACCTGGATTCCACGCTCTTTGTCAGGTACTTCTTTTTTAGGGTTTCCACAGTTTCTTTGCAGACGTCTCATGTTGCACAAGGTATTTGATATCCTGTGTCAAGCATGAACGAATCAAGCCACATGCCGATCTATTCATCTTTGCTCATTCCTCATCGGTAGTAGTGTTCTTCTTCCTCTCCAATAGGAGAGTATCCTCCAGATTAGATGCGTTCAACGCATCCATCACCTCACACCTCCACATCCCAAAATTGTTAGTGCCATTGAACTTAACAACTTCGATTCTAGGGTGAGTATTCATTGTTCTAACAGATGCAACTTCCTCTGCCATTGAGATTCTTTCCTTGACCCTCTAACTATGCGGAAGATCAAATAACTTGAAAAATAGATCTATTACCGAGATAAAAATGTGATTTTTACCTCTCCCGTGAACCCTAGCTCGAGTTTCTCTCCAGATCTATTTCACCACCGATCCAAAAAACCCTCCTTGAGTCCTCCGGAGATCGACACACGATCCCTCGAACACCCAAGCCTCAGATCTGAGATCGACACACGATCTCCACCGGATCCGATCTCGAGGCCTCCGGATCTACAGAAATCCCAAAGAGCAACCTAGATGCTCTGATACCTTTGTTGTGCGCGGGACAACAACCAATAGAGATCCAATCGATCTCAAACACAGAAACAATGAAACCAATCCACGAAGAACAAGCAATCGCAAAAACACAAATCTAACGAGGTTCGGCCAACGTGCCTACGTCCTCGGGCAATCAAATGGAGAGATTTGTATTAGGGAAGATGATTACAATGGCTTTTTACCTCTTTCAGTATAAGAGAACCCTAAGCCTTCTATTTTCGCAGGTTAGAAACCCTAGAACAGCCCAAATTCTATTTATACCCCGCTGCTCCGCAATTTGCGGAGCAGCAGATTTTTGCTCAAATCCGACGATCGGTCGACCGGACCGGTCGACCGATACACACTGAGAGACTTAATCTCTCCAGGTCGGTCGACCGGGACGGTCGACCGATTCTGCCCGTAAGTTTGGTGCTCCCTATCGGTCGACCGGAACGGTCGACCGATTCTTCCCGTAGCTGGCTTCTCTAGAGCGGTCGACCGGACCGGTCGACCGCCCGACCGACCCCTGTGCACGTTGTGCACGTCGGTCGACCGGACCGGTCGACCGACCTCTGCCAGAACTGCTGCTGCTACTGTTTCTGCTGCTGTCTTCTTCGTTTTTGTCGTCGACTTCCTCGGCGATCTTTGACAGCACATCACCTCCTTTAATAGTATCTCTCCTCCAACACAGAAGTCATGCCCCCATGACTCGAGGCCGCACGAAGATGTGCTTGAAGAGATTGAGCAAAAAGGGACTATGTTCAGGTACAAGATTTGGCTCATGGTGGTGATTGATAAAAATTGCAGTAGGATTTTCAAGCTGTCATTGCTGGCTGGCTGGAGCCCGACACAGAAAAAAATCATCAGCACTAATACAGGATTCATTTGGTTTAGTTGCATAGCAAAAGATTTTAGAAGAAAATTAACTAGCAGTTTATCATTAGACAGTGCTAGATCTGCTGCTGCAAAATTAAAGCTCTAATGCTACTATATAATAACCAAGTAACAAGGAAAAGATTAGCAAATACTTTGCACCCTTCGTGTATAGGAAATTTTCAAGCTTTCATTTTAACATTTTTCCAGATGTTACTGAAACATAAACATCAAGAAGATACGAGATGAAACTAGCATTAAGAACAGCTAAGAACAAAAGCAACAAACGCTCACATTAGGCAGATTTTACTTGTTCAGGTTCATCCAAGGATAGGTGAAATCTGACCCGGAGGTGGCTGCAAACGTGGGGCTGCTGCTGGTACTGCTATCCGAGAGTGAAACAAGAGCCTTGTGCAGAACTCTAGACGGCGAAGACACCAGCCTGGAAGGGCTATCTCGCGGGCTAGCCTCATGACTCCCACAACAACTCTTGCTCATCAAATTGAAAAGGTCATGAGAGCTGCTCTTGTTGCTACTGGCGCCCCCGCTGTGTTGTGGAGATGCCATGTTACTAGATTGGAGAACTTCTGCTAATGGCCCCCAAGAGGAAATCCGGTCCCATCCAATTCAGCGGCTGAGACTTCATACAAATGTCGGTTCCATCTTCAATGGCACTGGACATGGACAAGGTTAATGTTGAGAGGGGAAGCTTATCCCTGCCGGAAACAGAGGACTCATAAGGGCTGCTGGTGGCTGAGGGGGTGATGTTCTCGCTCGACCAAGCATCAATGAATCTCCTTGGTGGTTCGCCGTAATCAGCAACACTAGTTTCTTCAATCGAAGAGAGGTCGGGATTCAGAATAGGGCACCAGCTGTCATTTGCATCAGTGTAGTTCAAATTGGGTAATTCTTCGTAGTGCTGCATATCTGAGTTGGTGTCATATTGCAATCCAATCTTCGACTGCATCATCTCCCACTGCTTGTTTGAAGCCAGATTTCCTGAGTAGCTCTTCATCCAGTCCTGGCACCTTTCGGTTTCCAATGGTGGAAAAACAAAACAAAAAGTGGAAGCTGTTGTTACATTCTGCATCAGACCTGCTCAGCTTTGCATTAAATTTGACTTGAAGCTTTCTAAAGTTTAAGTCACCTGACAGCAATAATCCATATTTTCTAGTATCCTGAGATCAGTAAACTACGAATAGCAACAGTTCATCTGACAGGAATGTTGCGATTCACATCTCAATTTTCAATGCTGCAATTGTTGAAATGCAATCTCCATTTTGTAGAAAGAAAATTCAACTTGAGAATTAAATGCAATCTCCATTTTACAATTCCAGAATACTAACTAGTGTGCAATTGCAAATGTTATTCGGTCAGGAAATATTGACAAGCCACAAATCAAATTTTATCAAGAGTAATTTATTTTTTAACAAGAACACATTTAGATACTCCAATAGTCTCAACACTTTGTTTAACAAAATCTGAACACATTTACATATTTATGAACACTTATGAGCATTTACATATTTATGAACACTTATGTCCAATTATGAAACAGGATTGGGAAAAAAAAAAAAAAAAAAAGAAAAGGGAGAGGGAAAAAAAATAAACAAGCAATTATATTTCTTTGTGTTTACAGCCCCTTTCATCATAGCATCAAAGGCGAACAGTGCATAACTTCCTTTAAAAAAAAAAAAAAATTGCAGCATTTTTGTGGCAGGGGTTATTTTTAGTACAAACAGATCAAAAGAAAAGAGTCAAAAGACCACCAAACAAGCAATTATATTACCCAAAACCAAAAGAAAGAAACAAGAGGTGAGTTATGTGAAACAAAAAAGACTACCTTGGTTCCCGATTCGATTCCATGGATTGAAAAGGGAGATTCAGCTCGATATTGGGCACCAAACCACCACCAACAGCAGTAGCCGCCGCAGGCGATGTCCCCGTGGCGGCCGCCGTCGCTGCTGCGGCAGGGGACGAAGCATCGACAGTGTTAATGGACTTGGATCTGGTCCTTCGTTGTTCCACAGGCTTTCTTGAACGAGGGCGACCCCGGTACAAGTGTCTCTCGCAGTACTTATGGTTGGGGGCCGCGTCCCTCGCGCACCGCCACTTCTTGCCGTCCGTCCTCCTGCACCTCCCCGGATCCTGGTCCGTGCTGCTCCCGCTCCCGTCACCGCCCACCACTGCTCATCAACAAACAAATAAAACCAAACATCAAGTGATAGACAACAAAAAAAAAATAGAAGAAAAGATTGAGGGGGAATAAAAGTGAGTTTTACTTCTTGTTGTAGGAGAGAAGTAACCGTTGGGGCCTCAGGAAAAGATTTGGCAGCAGAGGGATGGAGGAGATCGGCAGGGACGGGGACGGCCGCCATGATGTGCTTGTAGATCAGAGCTTGCCGCTGCAGCTCCTGCCACTGCGAGGTCGTGAAGGGGAATATTCTCGTTCCCACACCTAAATCAATAACATCAACAATCACCAAAAACGATGCGAAAATAAATGGCAGAAGAAAAACAAGAGCGTGCAGGCAGGCAGGCAAGATTGTTACTTGAAGAAGCAGAAGAGATTTTGCAAGAAAAGGGTTGCCACCCGCGGAGATCTCTATCGCTCTCTGCCGTACAGAACGGGAAAGACATTGGGCGGTTCAGCCCCAAATCTCTCTCGCCAACAGCTACAGTTCTCCCCATTTCTCTCAGCCAGCAACAAATCCCAGCAAAGACCTTACCTCTTGTCTGATCTTTTTCTCTCTCTCTCTTTCCTTCCAAATGATCAGCTACCTTCGAGCTCTAATCTAAATATCTGCGACAAGCTGCCAGTTTCTCCTGCTGCTTCCATGCTCCCACATTCGCTACTACTGCAGGGACAAAGCTACAAGCAGAAGCTTAAAACAAACATTTTTGCTCTCTCGCTCTATATTTACACGCAGTGGGGACTGGGGGGATCTTTGCTGCCGGGCGCTGCGGCGCGGGACGTGGGGCCCGCTTGAAATGATGGCGTATCGAAACTTGGTTGAAGATAGGGACGGTGGAGATGCATTGGGGCGTGGTACGGTCACGTCAAGAGGTTCAAATGGGCCGTTGGCTGTCTTGATAAGGGTCGCGTTTGGGTGGGCTATTGCCTACAGAGGTTAAGACCCGCAGCTGAGATTTGCAGGTGCATTAAAATCTATTTAGTACATCAAATCACGTCGTTTTGGGAAGCTAAATGGCGGCTGGCCTTTTATCTGCTCCTTTTTGTGTATAATTAATTAATTAATACTAAGGGAAAATTCAGATTTTGCCTCAGGTTTGTAAATCTAAATGTACGTGAAGTGTCTGTGCATGTGTGTGTGTGAGAAAAGTGATCCTAACCTCTTTAGATTGTAATTTAAGGAGACGGTTTAAAATTCTAACATCTCATTTTTTTTTTCTATGATCTAATCACACATTATCATATTCATGTCATAAGATGTACACATATAAAAAATCACGTGATTTGAAGTTTGTTTACTCTATTTTTTTTAGATTCAAACATTATCAATTTTAAACAGTAAAACAAAATGGAACGATTAGATCAATGAGTAATGAACTTCAAATCACGTGATTTTTTATATGCGTACATCTTATAATATGAATATGATAATGTGCGATCAGATCGTGAAAAATAAATCGAGATGTTGGAGTTTTAAGCCGTCTCCTTATATTATAATCTAAGGACACCTACTAAGAGCACTTGACCCTACCTATATATGTGTGTGTGTGCGGTCGCGCGCGCGCAGCGCGCACACACATATGAGTGTGTGTGTTGTGTGTTTTGTGTGTATATGTATATATATGTGTGTGTGTATAAAATAAAAAAAATTCAATGTAATTTTGAGTATTGATTTAAAAAACATGATGGGTGGGATATTGGGAATAACATTTTATTAATTACAACAATTGATAAAATAAATAATAACATATTAATATATTGTCATTAATACAGTGAGCTCTAAAACTCTAATTTTCAATTATACAGCATAAATAAGTCATCAAAAATATTCTTTATTTCTTTTCTAAGTAAATTCTTATTTTGGGATGCTATGGATGTTTTTCCGTAACTTTGTGCTTATAGCCCAACAATGCATCATCTTAAATACTTGGAAAATTAGGTACCAGTAAGAATGCAATTAGAGAAATCTTATTTGAGTTTGGATTTATTTATTTATTTTTAATCACCGAGCAAAACTATAAGCAAACTTATTAACTACTAAGCCGAACACAAGTGCTTGAGAATTAACATTTATTTAATGGCCCCAAAAAATTTCTTTCTTTCTTTCTTTCTTTTTTTAGGTGATATGATGGAATCAGAATGATTCCAACCTAAAATTCATTTCATTCTAAGATATGAAATAAATTTGAGAAAACAGAAATGTGGCCCCTGAACTTGAGATTTTTGATATTGATACCAAGCGTTTTAACTAACTTATTGAAGAAAATAAATGTTTATACATCAGTTTGTTTATACATCAAAACTGCTTTGAATGCATATCGTGTATTTTCTCTGTAAAGTATTTCATGCAGATGGTTGTTTAATGAACGTAATTGCTATTTACTAAATATGTAATGCCATATGTCAAGTGTATTATTTAAGTAGGCCAAATCAAACTTCTATCAGTTTTAAAGAGAACGAGGAGAGAAACGAGGAGACAGTGCAGTTGAAATTTTTTGAAGTGGAGCATATTGAAAAATTTGAATTCCCTAGGGCCGGATCGGGTACCCGATGAGAGAGAGGAAGAGAGGACGCGAGCAAGAGAAAAGAGAAAATGAATGGCAGAAGAAGAGGTTCTTCCTCTCTTTTGTCACCGGCAATTGGCTGGGGAAGACGGAAAAACGGGAAGAAGGAAAAAAAATTAAAAATAATTCTCAAATTCCACCCCCCACCCCCCCCCCCCCTCCTCTCTCCTCTCCTCACTGCTGTGAATGTCTCAATCCTCGTGATCTTATCCTCATCCGCTACAAATTGGAGAGAAGAGTTTATTCTCCTCTTTCTGACATGTCACAAGTCAGCAAGACTCCGACGCAGCAGAACAATATTTCATCCAACGGCAAACAATCGTCGAAGAGAGTGGAACACCCCATCTTTTCCTCCCTCTTCCTGGCAAACAATTAGGCCCTTAATAGTGGATTGGTGCATTTTGCCAATAATGAAACCACAATTAAGGAGAACTAATTTGGATACAAGAAAGACTAGAGATTTTTTGTCAATTATTTTTTTTGACTTGAAATCTACCACATAACTTGAGAACTTTGTTAGATTTTGATTATGAATTTTTTACATGCATATTGCTAATTTTTTGAAAATAACATAGTTTTTTTTTTTTTTTTGATAAAAATCGCAGCCCGGTCTTGGACTTGGGACTTCTCATTTCCCAGCCATTTACTAACCTGAGCTAGACTTTAGTAGCTTGAAAATCACATACTTATCCCGCACATATGATATGTTTTCTGATATTTAAAATATAATGGATGACGAAGTCGAAAAAATTGAACAATAACGGATGTATGAATTTTACAATTTATATAACTCACACATTTTGGTGTCATTTTAATGACATCTCCTCAATTTATCTTTATTGCTGCTACATTTATCAAGCAACAAATAGGCAAAAAATAATTTTATTATTTATGTTGTCCAATAAATCTGATCATTATTTTTTTTTAATAAGACATAGCCTCTGTCACAAGCAGGATTTGAATTTCTGAGATCTTGTCCACTAAAAAAAAAAGGCTTTCTTGCCACCTAGTCATATTTTAATCCCTCAAATTTATTAGTTATGCAGTTTTCGTTCACCGCCGCTTTCTTCTTCTTCTTTTTGTGTTTATGTTATTTTCACATAATAAACTTATTAAACAAACCAATTAAAAGAATAACCTTTAGTTTAATGAGGCGCAATGATGAGTGATGGGGGACTGAGCGGGTGAACTTAGCAAATTCCCGAGAAAAAGAGCGACGTGGCGAGAGAGACAGGTTATTTGTTTGGCATTGATGAGGACAGCTGCTACGGCGAGAGCCAGCTGTCTCCCAAGCCCGCTTTCTCTACTTTTTCTTTCCATTTTTTCCTTCAATTTTTGCCGTATTCGTTTTTGTCGTCTGTACACTTAAATGCGAAAAAAATCAGTCCATTATCACAAAGAAGCGGGGGGCACGCACCCCGTCCATCTGGGCCCCACCCAGAAGCCGACAAACTAAGATAAATACTACTCTACCTCTACGTCCAAAAATGGCCCCAAAATCAGTTAGTGAGGTGGGTGTCTCCCATTGGGAAGCGAGGGAATCAAAAAAGACTGACAGACCGAAACACAGGCACGAGATCCTTGTTAGTGATCACCGACAATCCAAATAGCTGACAACTAATCTAATCAAATTTTGGGGGGCAAAAAAAATCTTTATCAGAAGATACTACAACATCACATATATTTTGCGTCGTTTTAGGGTATAGGCAAATCTTTTTGGAGAAGTCTTCAGAGCCATTTCCAAAAAAAAAAAAAAAAAAAAAAATCTTATAAAGTTGTTTGGCATATTCAAAAAATTAAGAGTTTATCTAAAAGGAAAATTTTGCAATAGATATTTACTTTGCTTCATAGTTATTAAAAAAACTCTCGTCATAATTTTATTCGCTACAACCTCATTCAAGTCAGCATAAACGATTCCTTTCAACGATTACTTTTTATATATTTTCATTTCATCTTTTACCCTTCCTCATCGCCCCCGACGTTACTTTCCCCTCAACCTTGACTCTGACGCAGAGTAATTTGCGGGTCGATCTTTTTGCAGATCTCGTTTGTCCGTGCTCGCGATGAGTATTTTATTTGTGTTTGTGATTGATATGGTATTTAAATCTGGAAAGCATCGGGAATTATTCAATGCTGGTGAACGGGGGGTCTATTGATAATGGCGATGCTGAATAAGAACTGCGACTCATGATCGCAGTTCTGTATGAGGACTGTGACCAAGACTGTGATTATGGTCGCAATGCTTATTGGAAGACTGCGACTATAGTCACATACTTTTTTATTAATTGAAAATTAGGGCATTTTGCATGGACTGCGATCATTGTCGTATTCCCAAGATAGGCTGAAAATTTATGTTTTTTTGAGGATGTGAGGACTGCGATCATGATTGCATTCCTAACAAAGACTCAAAAATAAGATATCATAAAGAGGATTGTAATTACGGTGGCAATCATATAAAACTCAGAAACATATCCTTATAAATCGATCGCACGCAGTCCTCTTTAAGAGGACTGCAATCATAGTCGCAATTCTATAAAGACTCAGAAACATGATATTTTTGTGTGGACTGTGATCATAGTCGCGGTCCTCAGAAATAAAATATTTTTTATGAGGACTGCAGTCATGGTCTCACTCCTTAGAAATAGGTTTTCTTTTAGGACTGCGATTATGTCGCAGTCCTATATATACCAGCAGTTAGCATTTTCGAAGCAGCCTGCTTTTTTCGCAACAATTATTGCCAGAAAATTTGCATCTTTCGCCACTGAGAAGGTGACAGGTGGGCGCACGTGGTTGGTTTTAAAAAAAAGTGGCTGAAGCGAACAAAATTATGACGCTGAGTTTCTTTTTTCTAATTATGATTTGACTCCTCATTATGATTTGACATAAGGGGTAGAACACTCGCTTTACTTAATCATGAATTAATAACCTAGATTTTGATTACTTATAAAATTCAAGTTAATTCCATCGGTAACTAGTTTAATTCTATCATATCTTGATTATGATAAATTTCAAGTTTTCTTTTTATATAGATTATGGGAGTAATAATAAGAGTATTAAAACTTAATAAATTAAGTGTATTTTAAATAATTGATAATTGTAGTGGTATAGATACATGTATGGGTACATATATATGTATGCATGAAAATAGATATGATAACTATTAAATTAAAATATTTCATCTCTTCAAGTATTAAATTACCACATGCTTGAACAGTGATGAGGAGTAAAATGGGAAGCATAGTGTGTGTGAGGGATTTGAGGATCTCATGCCAAGTGGCATGATGGGAAAGAGGAGGATTTTTATTTGGAAGCTTACAAATATGAAGAATGTTTCATTTTTATGCTTGGTTACAAATTACCCCCCACCCCCCACCCCTCTCCCTCCTCCCCTCCTCTAAGCCACCTACCACCACCACCCCCCTTTGGCCGGCAACCCCCTCCCCCCTCTCCCCTCTCCCCCCCCTCTCTCACTCACACATACACACACATTCATACTCTCTCTAATAATCTCTCTCTCCAATTTTCACTTAAAATCATGCTTACCTCCCTAAAATCTTAGATTTAGCAACTAGAAGGTTTCATGGTGTGTTGAGATGGTATATCAATGCTAAAGTGCGGGGATTAGTGGATCAAAAGCGCATTTAAATAGTTAAGCAAGTTAATTGCGTAACGGTCCCAGATTTTAATTCTAAGATTAGTCTAGTAATTCTCAATCAAATCATATTTTCTTAATTTCTCAAAATTTTAGGCAACACCTCCCCTTAAAATATGAGTCGACATAATACAACCACAACAATTTCGGTTCACACAGCGGTCTACTTATACATATCAACAAATAATTTCGGCCTTGACGACCTACTTATACATTTCAACAAGAATCTAAACATCATCATACTATCTTACAACCTTTACTTCCATCCAATTCAATATATCATGACACCCAAAAAATCAAGTTCTATTCTCTTTGTTGCCAAAGTAAACAACCAGTCCTATCCAAAATATTACATACATAAAATATCCATGATTTCGATAATATCACCATACTAGTTACATATGACAAGTTCTACACATAAGCGAATGATAAGCTTCTCAGAAGTAAGAAAAAACATGGATTAAGAAATTAGTGCGATCAAACCACAAAAGTATTGTTCACCCCAACACTAAGTTCTCTAGAGTCTAGGCCGTTCCTTACCTTTATCCAAATCTGAAATATATAGAAATGAATGGATGAGCTCAACAGCTATTTAATAAACTAATGTAAATTGTTAATCTTAAGATTCTAATAGCTTTTAGGAATAACTAGTTATTAGTGAACTATCTTTGATATGAAATTGTAACACCCCGCTCCCAGAATACGTACTTAATTGCGTATTCAGATTTTTCGATCGTATTTTTCGATTGCTTCCTGTATTTGTTTTGTATTATGAATTATTATATGATCGTTTTGTCTTGGATCCGGATTCGCGGACTCGGAGTCAGCCCTAGTCTGAACCGAGACCCGATCTTAGTGAATTGCTCGATTTGGTCTTTCTAGTATTTAGATTTGACCGATTTCAGTTTTAAACATCATTTTCCAATATTTTAGATTTTCTGTGATTTTCTAGAATTTTTCTGAATTAAAATGAAAATCTTCAAAACCGGTGTCGACCAATGCCGCTAACCGATTCCTGGATTTTTTATTTGGAAATGGAGTCAAATTTGAGAAACCGCTTTCACAAATTTGCTTAGAATAATATTTACTATCTTAATTCATTTTTTGAGAATTTTCAGAATTTATCAGATTTCTGCGAGATTTGGTGTCGACCGATATTGGCGGCCGATTTTAGGATTTTTAATTTAAAAACTATAAAGAATTTCTTGGAACGAATTTCACCATGATTCTTAGAATAATATTCTTGATTTTTGAGAATTTTTGCGGGTCGTTCCGAGATACTTGATTTTCGGACGATTTCGGTATTTTTCCGAAAGTTTTCCGCATCCGCAACTAAATCCCGGGAATCCGCTACTCTAATTATTTTCACTTTTTCTTCTAAGAGAATATCTTCCTTTTTTAATTTCTTTTCCTTTTTTCCTTTTTCTTTCCTTCATTTTCCTTCCACCAAATTCTCCATTCTTCCATTACTTTCTACAACTTTCCACCAAAAATATCTCCTCCACCAAAAATATCTTCTCCAAAAATATCCCAAAACACTCAAACACTCTCCCATCACCATGGCCGGCCAAGAGAGCCACCTCACCTCTCCATTTTACAAAAAACCCCCTCCCTAAACATTTTTACATCACCTTCACAATTCCAATTCCTATATAAACTTTCCTTCTTCTTTCCACTTCATTTTTCTCTTCACCAAAACCTTAACCACCACCAACTCCTCCTTCATCTCCATCACAACCACCACAATCACAACTTCTCCAAACTCCCTACCTTCATCTTCTTCATCCTCCATCTCCATGTAAACCAACACAAACCCCAAAACTCCACCAAAGCCTCCACCTTCTCCTTTACCTTCTCCAAAACTACCACCACAACAAACCTCTCCACAAAACCACCACCCCATCATCTTCTCTAGGGCCGGCCACCCTCCTTGGATTGGGGCCGAGCTCTTCTTCGTCGGCAACATCTCCGATGATTATTCCGGTAATCGTTCACGATTATTCCGGTAATCATTCCGGTGACAATTGCAAACGACAACACTAACGTCACCACCACCATCTTTTCTTAACCGTTTTCATCACCATCACTTCTACTATTTTCCACCACCATCTTCACTTCCACCATCACTTTCCCCATCACAATACCACCTCCATCTCCACTACTTAACCTCCAACATCACCTTCATCATCACCTCCTTTTCATTACTCCATTAAAATCCATCTCCTTCACCAAATAACACCACCACAACAACGAAATCATCTTTCCCTGTCTCTCTCTTTCTCTCTGTTGACGCGGATCTCACCCCCGCGTCCAGGCAACTCCTTAACGCGGCCTTCGCGTTCTTGTATCGATGCAACGCGAAATCCATGCCCGCGTCTGTATCCCTTTCGTATCTACACGACGCGGAGCTAATGCCCGCGTCTGTGTTCTCCTCGTGCCCTGACTTGAACGCGGGTCTCGAACCCCGCGTTTGTGGCACCTTCGCGACGTGATTCCCGCGTCTGCTATTCCCGCGACGCGACCCCCGCGTCTGCGACCCCCCGCGTCTCACTCGCATAACTCGCGTCTCCCTGTGCATTCTCTCTTTCCATATACTTCTCTCTCTAGTTTTCTCTCTAACTCTTTCTCTCTCCTCTTCACTTTCTCTCTCTAAATATTTATATATTATTATATTTTAT
>JAVJIF010023176.1:0-12174 GCA_038442645.1 Agave tequilana
AATTGGGTATGGCATTTACTGTATCCTTATCTCTTTGCCTATCATGGTACAGATACATATGGTCTGGTAAGAAAACTCATATTTGCATCCGCCAAAGTGGGATGTGGGTATGGATCGAATATGAGGGAAAGGATACACTCATGGGTCACTAAATGGGTACCATTAAACCACAATTATTCTTAACTAAAATCAGAACAAGTTACTCAAGTCCACTAATCTAACACCAGGGAAAGAGTAACATAAACCGTAACAAAATTAGTTACAAACAAAATGCATACATATGACGCATATCATGCACACATAATGAGCTAATTATAAATTCTTTGTTCATGTTACTAATTATATACAACATAGAAAGGCTGGGTATTAGGGGTGCTTCGGATCGTATATGGCATTTATCATACGAAAAACTTTTAACAAGAACGTGATTCCATTTTGGCAATATTGCGCGCCACAAAGATGATATTCCCGACAACAAATTTGATCATCTGCATGATTGTAGTGAGAATTATGCTAAAGAGACAAATAAGAAGATTGTACAACAAAATGGATTGGTTAATAGGCTTGAGTCACAATTTTACCAATAGGAAATCCCTACTAGAGTCTTGGGTCCAAACCTATTTGAGAATATATCTAATCACCTCCTTACTCGATGTGGGACTAGGTGCACACCCTATTTCTGTTCTAACAAAACTCACCGATTCACTTGAACCAGGTTATTTTCACAAACTTGAATAGAGATAGACACGTGTTCCTACTGTTTTTTGCCCTCCATAATGCTCCTTTCCACTGGACCAAAACTTTGAAGTTTTGGCGAAAGTTGAGGAAAATCAACACCCCTATTTAGATTGAACGCCCTTTTCATATGGGCCAAAACCCATGTTTTTTTTCCTAGCAATATTCTTTCTTAATTCGCTTATAATGCATACTAGGTAGGCTTTGAATCTGGGTTGCTCCTCACCATTGCACCAAAACTTGAAATTGTGATGAGTATGAGGGAAAATTTTTTATACTTGGCACGAGCTTAAACTGCATGACTAAAAATGTCGTATGTATCCTGTACTAGAGATTTAGAAGTTGACAGGGCTATCACAGGCTAATAGTTACCTTAGTCAGGAACTCGATATGAACTCATTGAGGGCTGGCATCAAGTTGGCAAGCAGCCATAAAAGCTGGTCAACTCTCTTCTGAAGCTTTTGCAACTTGGGGATGTGCTCTAAAGCTGATGCAACCAATTTCTAGGATACACAATACACAATTCTAGATAGATGTAAATTTAGAATAAACAAAGACACTTTAGGGAATTAATTTCTCCAAACTTTTATTAGAAAGAAAAACTGAAGAGGATTGATGAAATAGAGATGAAGGGATATGGTGAAGAAGATAAGAATCACTGTGGTGAAGACACTTTTTCCCCATAACATCATGCTTCTTTCTCCTATAACAAAAAATAAACAATAATCGACGTTTCAACCTCTTTTTTACAGGCTTATAAAGCAAACTAACATTAAAGGAGCATGCTGACTCTATTCTCATTATATTTACTGTTCATGTGGACATTAATCAATGTGAATAGTTCCTTATGTAGATATTTCTTTTATTTCTTCTCCCATTTTGGCTATAACTTACTTCCAATCTAAACAAACTCCTATTTCATCTATATCTAATATTTTAACTTACTGACTATTGGAGTCATGTGAGTGTCCTAAATAGCCCTTCAGGAGATTGAAATTTACATAAGAGCCCAAAAACTACAGGAGATTCGTAAACTAATGTCCAAATTGTTCATTGCATCACTAGTTCAACCTTATTTCTGGGAAATGGCAATTGTGTTATAATGATGATGATTGGGCATTCAAGGTACTACTGTCGATTGGCAGAAGACACAAAAGTTGGACAGAGAAAGAGAATATGATATAGAGTTGAAAGTAGCAACTAATACCACCAGACGTGGATGGCCCTCAACGTCGAGATTGGGTTAATTATTGGATAAGAGAGAATGATTTTTAATTATATTTTTCCCCTTGAATATGTCACTTCCTAATCTTTCATACTTCAACACTAACCCCCCAAAATTTTCAGATTTTTTTTATAACTTCTTCAAATCCTTTAAATTATAGTGTGTTACAACATGAGTATACCACCCAAATCCCAATTTTCTAGACTCACTGGCCAAAATCAGTTAATCACCAATTAACAATAGTGCAAACAACACCAATTACCCATAATGCGCCTTAAGGTCTTCAAAGATTATCTCTACTTTTTTAACTCATTTCTTAACACACAGCTCTACTCACCCTTTCTCCTTTATTTTTGTGCAAGACGTTACTTTCTGTCTTCCCATTAAACATGATTTTTGTAATGCTGCTAAGAAATGGCTATTGTGCTCTCTTGATGGTTTTTAAATTAAAACTCATCCACATCTTATCATGCATATAAAATATAAATGCCAGATCATAGCATCTCTAGAAATTTTGTGTAAAACCAGCATGTCCATTTCAGCAATACAACAGTTAGAGAACAGAATACGAATATAAAATTGTAGGCCAGATACAGTTAATAAGATCACCAAAGTATATCAAGGTATATCCAGTTTCGGGAATTCAACACACTGAAATAAATAAAAGGCTAGGCATTGCATCAATGAAGCACATGACAAACAATCTGCAAAATAAACTATACTGATCCCAGAAGTCCATAGCAAAACGATAAGAAAGAATGAAGAACTGGGATCCTGTAGGTTGAAGGGAATAAAGACATATTAAGTGAATAACATCTACGAATTTAGATTTAAAATTTTGAAGAAAGTGGAAACGTTTTCCGCTATACTTCATGGAAATAAACTGAGAGGAGGCAAAAGAGTCAAGCATAGGAAAAGAAACAATGTCGAACTCACTTCATGTAACTCTTTATCCAAAAAAAGTAAACTGCATCTCGCCATGTCTAAGGGGAAAAAAATGACAGCCTCAATAATTGAGGGTCAGCAACATTGTCAAGAAAAGGTATCTTACATAGAAATGTAACTCTGCCCTTGGTCTCTTCTAAGGAGAAGTTTCAACCTCAAGATGTAAAACCCCATGGAAAATGTAGTGATGAAGTCAACCCAAGATTCTCACTTTAATCTAAGAGAGGGAAAAAAAGTAATGCACAAAATAAAACTCAAACAATGATTGATCATGACATGCATATCTTCATGTTCAAAATTTCAAGAAAGGCAAAACATTCAATAGTTACAACTTACCAGGAATTCTTCTAATGCAGAAGAAAGTAAGGACACGGAAATTTGCATACATCAAAGTTACAGTTACACACCAGTCCAACAGCAACACGAGACTGCAAAACCAACAATTATTCACTGACAACTATAACCTCTTGACAGGATGTACAAGCCAATGATGAACAAAAAGAAAAGACCATTCAAAGGTAAAGGTTCCTGATATATGAAAGTTTGGCATACCATCATTGGCAGTTTAAGCATCAGATAAAGGTTTCCCTTGACTGAATGATCTGAGACGCTCAATGAGGTGCTCCTTTAGTGACTCTGGAATTTGAGGGATAAAAGTTTTCTTGGCATCGACTATCAGTTGTCTCCTGCATTTCATGGGAGAAACGTAAAACATACGATATTAACTTATGCAGCACAAGATAATTTCAAGTCATCGACAATTTTTCTTTTAGAAAAAAAAGAAAACGAATAATCTTCACGTGAGAAATTATCCATATTCCAAGCATACACAAATTGACTTTTTTATACAATCAGAATGCCTGTAAATTGCAATGGAAAATAAATGGAAGTGGTTGGGGTTGGTGGGGTTTTTTTTTTTTTTTTTTTTTTTTTTTTTTTTTTTTTTTTTTTGGAGTGGGGGGGATGTTGGGGAACGGTGAGGTAACATGCCAAAGGGTGCCAATAACAAATGGAAATCAAAAGATAGAAAATAATTCATTGTTCAGCAACATTTAGTAATTGCGAGAAGAGTAGGAACTATCCCTCGAGAAGAAGAGTAGGAACTATGATACGGAAACATAATAAAGAAAGCTAAATATAACCAAATAATTATCTGTGGAGATTGCTGGGGGCCAACTGACTCGCAACATAATCATGAATTAGAAAAATATTGGCACATATTGGAATCATATCTAGAAGAAATTTTCAAAAGCAATGCTAAAGCAACATATCAAAAATACTTCATCTTGAAAATTACAATACCAAAAATATGAAGATTATTATATTTTTGTCACATAAAGAAACAATAAACACCACAAAACATCCTCTCCCAGGAGTCCAAAACTGAACCCACGCTAGCGAAAACAAAAAACCTCATTGGCTCTTGTACATGAAAGCACCTAACACATTCATCAGGCCCAGTGCAGGTGTATCACAGTGATAAAGGCTCTTGTAATCTTGCACGAGGTCTAGAATTTGTCCGCACACACTTGGCTCGGCCTATTTTCCAAACACACGCATGCACACACAAAAGAAAAAAGAAAGAAAGAAGACCCACAGAAGATGCACACCCAAAAATCTTTCAAACATATCAAACAAGGAAACCATGTTGCGTGCTCTCCCATTCAGCATGGTCTAAAGAAGTATTTGTAACTCTTAAGAATTTAAGACTATAATAAAGATATGAAGAATGCTTCAGTTACAAAGGGAAAGTACAGCTCTCACCTCCACTCAGCATTATCAGGACAACTGCCAGTTACTTGCGTGCAAATCCTCTTTCTGGTGCGCATGAAATTATGCACTTTATCAACCCAACCACAGAATCGCAAATCTGAAGATGCGTCTGAAGCAATTCTGAAAAATTCATCCATGACACATAATGGTGTGAGATATTAATTCAGACTAAGGGCTGCAAACAGGTGCAATAACTCCAAATAGAAATCAATCAGCATGCCAAAATATTGTGTATTTTTCTTACATCAGATGAAATCCAATTTTCTCTTCCATGCAGACCAAATACTGGAGCAAGGGGAAAAGGGACAAGTACCAAATGCACTTGCCCCCCACCCCAACCAAAAAAAAAAAAAAAAAGAACCACCCCAACAACCAATAATAATAATAATAATAATAATAATTTATAAAAAAACCACCAAGTTGGATAAATAAAAGGAAAGAAAGAACGGAGGATGAAAATGAGGGGAAGAAAAGGAAGGTAACTGCCAGTCGAGTAATAACAGCAGGAAGAATAGATACAATACATAGGTTATATGTTTATGAGGTGAACTTAGAAAGCATAACAAGATTAACATATTTTAGGTAAAAGATACGTGATATAATTTCTCAGAGTAAACGAAAACAGAGTTTTCTTATAATCAATGTAAAGAGAGGACAGGAAAGGTCAATTGCCAAAATCCAGATGCGAAATTCCTTTTCCCCTGGACGAATTTGAAGGGCAGACTCTTGATGATGCCATATCATTAAACAGAAGAAGATTAAAAAAATAGTGAAACATAAAAACTTACAGTTGTTTAAAATCTTCAAGTTCTTGAGAACGGTTTCTGTGACAAGAAGACGCTTTTGTGCTAACATCCAAACCTTCATCTCCCTCAGTGTCACAAGATTTTCTCTTAGGAGATGTATGAGAATCATTCTTGGTAAGAATGTTGTTGGCTGGATGGTCATTATCAACTTCTCTATCAACAGCAGCCAAATGTTTTGTGGCACTATCCTCGTGTTTGGCAACTTTGAGTAGATGACCATATCCATTTCCATTTGGAGCTTGTAATATCTGTTTCTTACCGTTTTCCATCACATCAGAAGAAATCCCATCAACAGCACTGCTTTTAGATGATGATGACAAATTTGCCTTATTCTCAACCTTCAATCTTTCCACGGAACCATTACAGTGTGGTGTATTCTTTTTTACAGATGGAGATAATTTGTGGTCTCCATTTTTCTCAACTGATCCATTAGTATGAACCACAGGGTTGCCATTTCCATTTGCAATTATTTTTTCATCTCAGGATTCTTAAAATTAATGTACTTGATCTGTGGATTTGTAGATATTTTACCATTCTTTAAAATCGTTGAGACGTTATTCTTAGAAGAAGAAATCCCATTTGGTCTAAAAGCTGGTGGTTTGAAAGCTCAGCAGGTTTCTGGTGTGGTGATACTTCATTGCCACCAGAATCAGAAAGCTTAGTGTTGCAAAGTGAACCAGTTTTGCTAGACTTGGAGCTTTGATTACTGCGCAAATAGAAAGAATATAGACCTTTTCTGACATAACCTCCTGTGTGCTGCAGAGGGACACATGAGCATCGTTACAGCAATACCAGCGACCAAAAGGATCCTATAAAATATTAGAGGAATTTGAATCAGCAGTTAATCAGATGCGTACAAAGGGGAGATCAGACAACTCTAATTGTACTATGAATATATGCAAAATATGCAAACATAAACAGGAGAAACCTTGATATACGCATAGTAGTGTCCAGATTCAGGCGAGAATCCTGAGTGCACAATGCTCCCAAAAAGATTATACTCAGGCTGCAAATCCTGCAATGCCATGAAATGAATAAATTAAAAGAAGAAATTGCTTTTAAATATGAAATCCTAGACGTAACATAAGCATATCCCAGTTGCTTGGTTGGAAACCAGCATATTTTTCATGTGTTGTTGTTGTTCTTGAGCGGGGTGTGTGTGTGTGTGTGTGTGTGTGTGTGTGTGTGTGTGTGTGTGTGTTTGTTGGCACAGTTGCACACACTTTTTCCTCTCTTTTTTTCTTTTCTCTTTTTCTTTCTTTTTTTTGTTTTTTGGGTTTTCTTTTCTTTTTCTTTTTTTTTTTTTGTGTGTGTGTGTGTGTGTGTGTGTGTGTGTGTGTGTGGTGGTGGTGGGGGGGGGGGGGGGGGGGGGGGGGGGGGGGTTGGGGGGGGGGGAAACTGATGGGATTGGAGGCTCGGGTTTGGTTTGGGGTCTCAGCTTTGGGGATGCCAGAGGTAGGGTGTGTACAATACCAAATCTTCAAGGATACATGGGAGCAGGCAATCTGTGATTCTTCAACAAGCTGACACGGAGGTATTTTAAAAGCAGAAAGGAGTGATGACCAATTCCAACTTCCATCAATTGTTCATTTTTCTCTAGGAAACAAAGAAAACTAAACCTTGACAGTACTACACGGACAGCAAAATTGCACTGCAACTAAAAGACAATATCACCACCACCACCAAACCAAAATGCTAAAAGATTAAAAAAAAAAAAAAAAAAAGAGGAAAGAAAAAAAAAAAAAAAAGAAGAAGAAGAAGAAGAAGAGGAACACCGCTAAGACAAAACATTGCTATGACTATCTAGTCAAGACTCAGGTTCAACCAGTCTGTCAATGCTTGAAGGCTACCAAAACATATCATGTACAAAGCATCTGATCCCTCTAATTAGCAGACAACCAAGATGTTTTGAAGATCTTTACAGGAAAATTTTTACGTAGTTTTCCTCAGCAATGGGCATCATTATATTACATTGATGTTTGGGAACATTGCCTTCACGTGTCTCATGATTTCTTCTTTCAAGAAAATTGAAATAAATAATGAAATAAACAACAATTACAACCCAACCTATGTTTAAAATCACAAACTAAATATTTCTAGCAAATTATTGGTGGAGAAGCTAATTCTCTAGCAACAACATGTCTTGTTTGGGCATATCTATTATTCTTCAAAACTATACGATCAATACAGGTTTAAAGATAATTGAATTCCAATGAAAGATCCATAAATCTCATCCCAAATCTGCAAGGTTTAATCATTACTCTGCAAGCTGAATTATGGCAAGCAGACCATCACCAAACCAAAATGTGTCCTTTCTCACATTTTTCCCATGAGTTGCCACTTTTGGTGCCTAACAAAATATTTGGATGTCTTTACATGTCACCTTGTAACATCATTAGCTCAACAGATGACGCAACAAAGGTGGGGTAGAACTTCCATTTTCTGGGAGGAGATTAATTCTAGCAGCGGAATGGACATGAACAGCTAAACACGTGTGTGTGTGTGTGTCAATGATATACCACAAGCACGCACACACGCTGATACAAGACGGGGAAGCAAAGAAGACGAACAACGTGGCCTAGATCTCGTTCTAACGCTAATGAACCCTGAAGAGACCTCCAGGTAGGGAAGAAGACAAACGACGCGAGATAGATCTCGTTCTAGCGCTAACGAACCCTGAAGAGACCTCCAGGTAGGTGTAACTACTCGAATCCACAAGCAAAAACGACCCGAATCCATGAATCAAGAGAACAACTCGAATCGACGAGCAAATATGAGAAAAACTCAAGTATTTTGACTAAAGTTGAAAATAGATTTGATTGAATTACAAAATAATACAAGGGCCTTTATATAGGCTTACAAAAGAGTACTACTCCTACTTGAAAACTATAATATATTCCTAAAGAAAACAAAAAAAATTAAAAGAGTCCTAATCTATCTAGATAATCTAAATTTAAAATAAGAAAACTCAAAATCAATTAGAGTCTAAATTAAACCCAAAAACTGAATCCTAAACAAAGTCAGATATCTTGTTACGCAGCAGGCCTATCGACAGCTAAATAGGCCTGTTGACAGGACTGTAGTGGCTCTAACTCTCAAGAAAACCATGTTGACAGCAAAAGGAAGGGCCTGTTGACAGCTGAAGTAGACTGTCGACAGCTGACAGCTTTGTTGTTGTTTTACTTCCTACACCAGTCCCTCTCTCTTCAAAAGAACTCGTCCTCGAGTTCTAATCTGAATATAGCTGCTTAGTACTCTTTCAGCTAATATTATTTCTCCGCTCAAATATACCATCGTCACATCTTCTTTCTCAAGAGTTTCTCTCGTTTCCTCTTGTCAGTGTCTTGTGCTTCTTATTAGATTTCTCCATAAAATCTATTCCCTTTAGCGTACGAGAAAATTTTGTTGAACTGTGAGTCATGCTATTGTATGCAAACTCTGCCTGGGGGAAGTGTGATCCCAAAATCATGATTCGCCTCGACGATCTTCATTAAACTCCATATAGTTTTGTGTCAACGAATCTTCAATGTAATCAGTATCTTGATTAGGTTGATAATCAAGACCAATTTGTTGGTGCTCCTCCATCATCCAGCCATACACTTACATCATGCTCTCATAATTCATTGATTTGTTTTCACGAAGATCTTCCAAAGTACGATTGAAAATGAAATTTGACATACCTTGGGGAACACGTTGCACCCACGTGCTGATAATAGGTGATATGAACTTAAAGCTTTCATCTCTAGCACTCTCCTTCCGCATGAAAGGATCCTCGAAACCATAAAGAATATATGTACCATGATGCGGGATATCTTCCACGGGTGGTGATACTTCAAACAGCTTGTTGTTTCCAACTTCTTTACACTCATCCAGTGATTTGTCGACCTTCTCGGGAATTTCAGTGGTTGGAGAAACTTCTTCTAAAGCAATGTCTTGCTCTACTTCCTTGGGCTCCACGAAGAATTCACCTTCATTGCATATAGATGTGAACTTAGGCTCTTCTTCTTTTGTAGGCTTTGGAGCTGGTGGAATTGGCCTCATGGCAACTCTTTTACCCTTTCAATTGAACATATAGATCTTTTCTTTACTTCTGTGGGTAGCATAATAACATAATGCCATGATCTCCCTAAAAGAATATGACATGTGTCCATGTCAACCACATCACAACAAACAGTATCTTGATAATATTTGCCAATTGAAATAAGAACATGACATCGATCTATTACCTTGATAGAGAGGTCCTTCTTGCTCCAACCAATGGTGTAAGGACGCAGGTGTGGTTCCGTTTCTAACTTCAAGTAGTCCACAAGTGCTTTGGAAATAAGATTCTCGCAACTTCTGTTGTTAATAATGAGGTTACATAACTTACTTTTGACCAAACACCTCAAGTAGAATTGAATGTCGTTATATAGTGTCGGGGCCTTTTGGTTGCACTATAATCTTTGAACAACACAAGTTATAGATTTGTTGATAGTTGCAAGGGTGTGTAGTAATAGTGGTTAAGAAAATAGTTGATGTGTGATGTGGGGATGGTCATTGTGGGTAATTTGGTGGCGTAAGGTATTGACATAAGGCGGTTGGCTTGGGTGTGGTGGATATGAGGGTAGTTGATATGGGGGTGATTTGTTTAGTGGCGGAGGTTATGGGTGAGGATTGTTTAAGAAAGGTAGAGGTGGTGGATGAGGATTACGTGATGAAGGTGAAGGTGGTGGCGGAGGGTTGTTTGCTGGACGATCCAACCCGCTTCGGTGCGTACCATCGGCTAGGTTTCGATCATCAAGGTTGAGGAAGATCTTCTTGAGTTCCTGGACCGCAATGTTCATAGTTGATTCAAGAATGTTGAGCCTCCCTTCAAAAGTATCCATCCTTGTGGACAGGTTTTGTTGTTAGTCGTCATCTTTGGCCATCAATGGAGCGTTCGCTGAAGCTCTGATACCAGTTGACGAAGGACAGGGAAGCGAAGAAGACGAACGACGCGGGCTAGATCTCGTTCTAGCGCTAACAAACCCTGAAGAGATCTCTAAATATAGGGGTAACTGCTCGATTCCACAAGTAAGAACGACCCAAATCCACGAGCTAAAAGAACAACTCGAATCCACAAACAAATATGAGAACTCAAATTATTTTGATTAAAAGTTGATTAATAGATTGATTGAATTACAAAATAAGATACAAGGGCCTCTATATAGGCTTACAAAAGAGTGCTACTAATTGAAATCTAGAATCTATTACTAAATGAAAACAAAAGAACTAAAAAAGTCCTGATCTATCTTGGTAATTTAAATTTAAAATAAGAAAATTCAAAAATCAATTAGAGCCTAAATTAAGCCCAAAACTGAATCTCAAACAAAGTCAGATATCATGTTACGCAGCAGCCTGTCGACAGCTGAATAGGTATGTCAACAGGACTGTAGTGGCTCTAACCCTCGGGAAACTCTGCCGACAGCAAAAAGAGGGGCATGTCGACAACTGAAGTGGCATGTCAACAGCTAACAGCTATGTTGTTGTTCTGCTTCCTACATTACGCGTGCGCACACACAATAGATGTTATTCTCTAAAACCTCGCAAAAAAAAACTACATACATGTCAATGATCTAAAATCGCAATCTTAATTGGAATATTTATAATTCCACTACTTTAATATCATCTAGCTTGCTCTATAATGGATACCATAAACTTATTTAGGATAAGGATCATAACTTATCTGCACTACGCTAACAGTACATTCAGTTCTCAAGTACAGATTAACATAATGAATGAACGTAGAGCGAATATTAGCTACTAGATTCACACTATACATGAAATTGGGTACACGTGCCAGCTACCGACATTTACCATGATTCATATGATCTTCCATAATATAGTTCTCTCTAGAGGGGGCCTACTTGTATATTTGACACAGCACATAAGCTTCTAATTACCAACTTTCTAAGCATGAAGGTACCCACTGGTTATTTAGTAAAAAATAACAATATGGAGGGTACAAGAAACATACCTGACTTGTTCTGCACATAAACTTCGACAGCAATAAAGCCTCTTCAAATTCAATATTTCGATTGATCTTCCCACCATGCATACCCTCAAATCTCTACATATATAAGAAGAAAAAGGGGGGGAAATAAAAAAAAGGTAACACGCTAAAAAATGAAGTATACAAGAAGAAACAATTGGGAACAAGAAAATAAGCTTACCTTGAGCTGGATGACAAGAACATTGGGTGCTCGAAGTATAAACATCTGCTTTTTCGCAACAGATAGCTTCTTGCACCTAATACAACAAAAAGCTCAACTAGGTTAATTGCTCCTCTCACTTAAATGAAGTGATTAGCCTTGGGAAAAAAAAAAAAAAGAAAGGAAAAAAAAAAAATCCGTACTTGCTACAATTGTACTTATTATTGCCATCCAGAAGCTCGGGCTGAAAAACCGCCCAAGTGCATCCTTCAACGAATTCGTCTGGAATAGGTCGAGGCTGATGTCCATTATCTCGTCGGTCTTATTGGACTCCCCTTTGCAGGAGAGGCACTTCACCTGGCTAAGCAACGCGCCGCCGAAAATCTTCTTCATCACTGTGCTGGGCCCCGCGGTTGCGGCCTCCCGTTCGTGGGCCCCGTTGCCATTGCCAGACGAAGAGGAGGAGGCGAGTTTTCTTGAGAAGCTTGAGGCAGGTGTTGTGGCAGGCGTCGATGACGTA
>JAVJIF010023177.1:0-51961 GCA_038442645.1 Agave tequilana
CGGCTAGCTTCTGGTTTGGCCTATATAAACCCCAACTCTTTGGGTTTTTGGCCAAGATTTTAAGGAGAAAATTTCTGGTTTCTAAAGTGTTTAAAATAAGTTTTCAAAAGTGTTTGAGGCTTTAATCTTTCAATCTTTATTTGTTTTTGGGTTTTAGAAAATCAAAGAAAACTAGGTTTTGGGATATTGATTTGATCTTCATTTTATCTTTTACAAGAGATTTCCCAAGTAGTTTTTCTTTGTTGCTTGTTTCTAAAAACACCTAATTTTCACACTTGAGCTATCATCTATCCTAATCTATTAGGATCCTTTGTTTTGTGGAAAAAGAGAAAAAGAAAAGAGAGATTGAGTTTGTGGTCTTTGGAACCACTTGTTGTAAACACCCTTATTCTTGTTGTATCCCTCTTTGGTAGAGGTGGATCGGGTGATTGGTTTGCTCCCTCTAGTGAGAGGTGGAGTTTGGTTGTAAACCCTCTTCGGTAGAGGTGTTGGTTGTTGTATTGGCTATGGGCCTACCCCTCGGTTGTGAGGTGGTTGTTTGAGAGAGGAGTTTGGTACTCCTAGAGTTGTAACAAACCCTCTTCGGTAGAGGTTCCCTCGGTGGGAGATAGTGGATTGGAAATCCTACACGGTGGTGTAGGCGGGGATGTAGAGCAAGGTGCTCGAACCTCAAAATATATTTGTGCCTTTGCGTTTGATCCATTGTCTCTCTAACTCTTACTCTCTTTTATTTTAGCAAAGCACTCTTCAATCAGAACATTCATATTGCTTGCTTACATTTGTACCTTGCATAATTCATATTGTTATATCTTGTATATGCTGGTTGTTTGGTGTGCATCACTTATACTCATCCAAACAAGAGCTTCACATAGCACCTCAAACCCATTTCAAGGGGAATCAAGAGGAGTTAGTCCAGAGCCTTCACGGGGAATTCGGCTACACTTGTTGTATTGTATTAAGTGCGTTGCAAGATTTGTTTTAGCTTCCGCATTTAGTTTGCATTTAGAGCATTTAGATTGTTAGATTAGCAATTACACCTATTCACCCCCTCTAGGTGTTTTCAATTGGTATCAGAGCTAGTGCTCCTGATATTAGCTTAACATCCTAGGAGTAAGATCCATTTGCTTGCCAATCTATTGTTACATTGTTTGCTTGCACACATATAGTTTATACCATGGACTTCATGACCCCACTTAGCTTGACCCTTCCAACATTGTTGTTTGGAAGTATAGGATGTCATGTACCTAAAGACCCTAAGTTTGCATGTTTCCTTGCCGCTACCAAGAGATGTTATCTTGGTGACCGCAATCATATAGGGGCCAATGCACAAGCCCTAGAGGCCATTAGAAGCACATTGCCTAAAGATTATCTTATGCGTGTTTCTAACTTTGATTCCGCCTTTGCAGTGTGGAATTTGTTGACAACAACCACCACCTCCGAGCTTCAAGTGCCAAATCAAACCGGAGGAAATCTAGTGGAGAATCTGACTCACAATGCTTCATGGTCTAGGGAATGACTCCCTTGAGGTACATTCGGAACCCCACTTAGATGATAATGATGATGCTAGTTCTTCATGTGATGATTATATTGATCCCCATGCTTAAATGAAGAACTTTCTATGTTTGTGAAAAATTAATTGTAAAATATAAAATTTTGAAAAAAAAAAAGTCTAGAAATTGAAAAAGAAAATAAAAGTTTGCATTCTAGACTTGATAATATTTTGCAAGAGAAGGTTGAGGTCTATAATGAAAGGGATTCATTGAGATCTCAATTAGAACTTGCACTTAAAGAAAATAAATTTTTAAAATCTAAAAATGATTGCCATGCTATTTTGAAGAAAAATGAAAAACTTATCTTCAAAAATTGATTTTGTTTTAAAGGAGAATGTTGCTTTGAAAAATAAAATAATTTCTATTTCAATGATTTAAATGTTTTGTTAGAGAAAAACATTATTTTGCAACAAAAGATGGATGCACATGTTTACCATGCTTTTGTTGTTATGTCAATTGGTATCATTGAACTTTTTCAATTGGTATCAATTTGATCCTTTTATATACTCATATGTGTTTATTGTGTATGCATATTTTCTATTGGTATCATCTATTTGTGATTGGTACTCATTCTATTTCATACACATATACTTGTTTTTATTTGTGCTATTATATTTCTATATCTTAGCACAAATCTTGTTTATGCTAGAGTTTGAGCTTCAACTTCATTTCAATTGATTTAGTTTTCAATTGGTATCTTATTTCAAGCCTATGCATATGTTTTGTTTGTATTTCATAAAGGGGGAGAAAATTCAATTTTCATATTTCAATTGGTATTTGTATTTCCACTCCGTTACTTTATGATAGAAAATAGT
Organism: Agave tequilana; assembly: GCA_038442645.1. Lineage (NCBI taxonomy): Eukaryota > Viridiplantae > Streptophyta > Magnoliopsida > Asparagales > Asparagaceae > Agave > Agave tequilana. The sequence continues at coordinate 2,366 of JAVJIF010023177.1, forward strand.
CATTTCATTTGATATCATGTACTTAAAAAGAAAAAATACTATCTTTTGATATCAAGATGTCTTGTGTTTTAAATTGGTATCTAAAAACTTTGTTTAAAGAAAATACAAAAGTTTTGATTTATATTTCTTATATGCAAGGAGAGCTTAACATCTCTCCCACATATAGATTCATGTTGAGTGTATTGTATATTGAAGAGCTTAACATCTCTTCTTTATGTGGTACACGTGTGTAGGGGGAGCTTCACATCTCCTCTTATTCATTACATAATATGTGTTATGTGAATTGGGGCTTGTCATCCCTCCTTCATGTAATGCATATGTGTAGGGAAGCTAACTTAGCGTCTTCCTCTTCATGAATGTATATAGCATATAACATGTATTGATCCTTGTTTAGTTTCATTGGTATCAAGATGCTTCATTGACATATTTTAAGTGATATCCAAATTGATTGTCACCCCTTATTGACTTTGTTTTTGTTTTAGACAAAAAGGGGGAGAACATTGTTTTTAATTGCCTTGATTGACAAAAGGGAGAGAAAGATTTGTACCCCTCATTGTATTTATTGTTTTGATTGTTTACCCCTTTGTTGATGATTGACAAAAAGGGGGAGAATTATTTGAGTTAATATGCACATGTTTCATATGCATGTTTTAGTTTGATGATTATTGGTATCAAGAGCATTATTTGTTTTGTAAAAAGAATCATTAGGTTCTATTTTATGTTAATTGGTATCTAGAGCATGTTTTATTTTTTGAACATTGCATTGGTATCTAGAGCTATGCATATTTATGCATTCATGTTTAAGAGCTTTATTGCATATCTATTCATTTATTTGTTATGCATGAGTTAAGGGGGAGCTTCTTTGAAGCTTTACTTTAATCCATGCATATATAACTCCATGAGTTTTGTCATCATCAAAAAGGGGGAGATTGTTGGCCCAAAGGCTTTCCACTCTAGTTTTGATGATGATCAACTTATGTAGTTATGTTTACTAATAATCTTGTGTTGTTTCAGATCATTAACCAAGATATTAGTTGGTGATTAGCTTCAACAAGGTGTTTAGAAGCTTTTCATGGTGAATCCAGGGCCAAAACTTCAAGATCACACATTGCCTAGCCCATGGATGGAGTTTTGGAGCAAGTCAACTTGAAGATGGAAGATCATCAAGAAGACTTAGGTATCTATAGTTTAGATAGTGTTTTAGATCCATTTGTAAGCTTAGTATAGTTGATATGCTCAAGTACACACAACACACACAAAATTTATGTTTTGGATTTGGTTTTCATGAATAGTAGTTCAAAACAAGTTTACATGTTTTCATGTATAGTAGATGAGATCTATTTATACATACGTGCTTTAACTTGCTAAACAACTTATTTTGATATCCCTATTCATGCTTTGAAAAATTCTAAGTTTGATAAATACAAGTGGTTGTTTTTGATAAAATTTGCAAGACACAAAATGAATTGAATATGTTGATATATGTCTTGAAATTTTTTATCACAAGTTTGTTTATCAAAGTAAAATGATAAAACTATTTTTAGTGATTTTTAGAAGTGTTAAAAGATTTTTAGAAAATATTTTTAACATGTATTTCTAACCAGTTTTCTATTCCAGGCTTCAACCAAGTTGACTTGGTCCTCTGACAAGTCGACTAGGGCTGGAGTCGGTCGACCGGGCCGGTCGACCGACGTGCACAAACTTGTGCACGTTGCTGGCACAGTGGACGGTCGACCGGGCCGGTCGACCGTGAAGAAAGCAGTGCTCTCTGTTTGTTTGGGTCGACCGGGCCGGTCGACCGCAGTTGCCCAACGGTCATATTTCTGACCGTTGGCGGTCGACCGGGCCGGTCGACCACTAGCCTGTCAGGCTGCCACATCAGCCTAACAGCTAGTTTCTGGTTTGGCCTATATAAACCCCAACTCTTTGGGTTTTTGGCCAAGATTTTTAAGGAGAAAAATTTCTGGTTTCTAAAGTGTTTAAAACAAGTTTTCAAAAGTGTTTGGGGCTTTAGTCTTTGAATCTTTATTTGTTTTTGGGTTTTTAGAAAATCAAAGAAAACTAGGTTTTGGGATATTGATTTGATCTTTCATTTTCTATCTTTACAAGAGATTTTCCAAGTAGTTTTCTTTGTTGCTTGTTTCCAAAAACACCTAGTTTCCACACTTGAGCTATCATCTATCCTAATCTATTAGGATCCTTTGTTTTGTGGAAAAAGAGAAAAAGAAAAGAGAGATTGAGTTTGTGGTCTTTGGAACCACTTGTTGTAAACACCCTTATTCTTGTTGTATCCCTCTTTGGTAGAGGTGATCGGGTGATTGGTTTGCTCCCTCTAGTGAGAGGTGGAGTTTGGTTGTAAACCCTCTTCGGTAGAGGTGTTGGTTGTTGTATTGGCTACGGGCCTACCCCTCGGTTGTGAGGTGGTTGTTTGAGAGAGGAGTTTGGTACTCCTAGAGTTGTAATAAACCCTCTTCGGTAGAGGTTCCCTTGGTGGGAGATAGTGGATTGGAAATCCTACACGGTGGTGTAGGCGGGGATGTAGAGCAAGGTGCTCGAACCTCGAAACATATTTGTGCCTTTGCGTTTGATCCATTGTCTTTCTAACTCTTACTCTCTTTTATTTTAGCAAAACATCTTCAATCAGAACATTCATATTACTTGCTTACATTTGTACCTTGCATAATTCATATTGTTATATCTTGTATATGCTTGGTTGTTTGTGTGCATCACTTATACTCATCCAACAAGAGCTTCACATAGCATCTCAACCCATTTCAAGGGGAATCAAGAGGAGTTAGTCCAGAGCCCTTCACGGGGAATTCGGCTACACTTGTTGTATTGTATTAAGTGCGTTGCAAGATTTGTTTTAGCTTCCGCATTTAGTTTGCATTTAGAGCATTTAGATTGTTAGATTAGCAATTACACCTATTCACCCCCCTCTAGGTGTTTTTCAGAAACAAGTTCCATCTATTCATGCACACCCTCCACGACATACACATGCTCCTCACGGACACCATCACACTATGTATGCTCATGTGTACACTTGTACACATTGTGGACGTAAGGGCCACCTTGCTAAATTTTGCTTTGATAAAATACATGATGGTAATTTAGCAAATAAATTTGTTTGAGTTAGAGAATGGACTAACCCCCATGGACCTAAAAAGATATGGGTACCAAAGACCACCCCTCCTATTTTTGATGTAGGTGTGAGCTCTCATATGACGTGAGAGTTGCCGTATCTTGAAGTGGATGCGTTCCGGACTTCATGTGGATCATTTGGATGCATCACTTTCAAGGGAAGTTTGGTGGAGAAGACCACCATATTTTGGAGACAAGGAGAGTTGCCTTCTAGGTTTTGGTAACGATTCCTAACTCCTATTTATTGTTTACATGCTTTTCATAATTCATTGTTTATAGCATGTTTCATTGTTTTAGTGATTAGTATGGAAATGCCATGTTAATTAGATCCTTGACATACATGTATATTATTTGAGACACACATGCTTATATGATCCCATTTTTAGTGTTCTCTTGTTAGCTTAGCTATCATGTACATCATAAATCTAATAGCATATGGATTTACATAATAATCATATTTTATTTATCATGTTGAATTTTATCTTGTTTTGATGCTTAATGATTTGAATATATGTTTAAATGTTAGTTTTCATTAAGACTAAAATTTATACTTGTGCATATAGTGGGTCATAAATAAATCTATATACGTTTGGGCTTGAATGCTTATTTGTACCCATTAGATGTGCTAGTATAGTCTAGTTTTGATGATTCATGCATTTTAGACTTGTATTCTCATTTTTGAATTTGTTTTATGTTCATGAGTTTCCATTTCATGTATATGTCTACTTTGCCCAACATTAAGATATACATGGATACCCCTTGAGTCATTTTCTTTTCATGCAAATCTATATATATGGACTCAATTGTTTTTAGGGTTATGTATGTATACTTATTGTGTTGACAAATCATACATATACCTTGAAATGAAATTTGTTTTAATGAAAATTTAGTTTACATGTTTTCATGTTTAACTTCATGTATATGTCCATCTAATTCAAACTATTCTTATACATATACATCCTTTTTGAGCCACGTGCCTTCATGCATATATCCTTGTGGACTCTTTGTGTTTTGGATATGTATGTATGTTTTAGTTTGTATTAGACATACATATGCCTTGAAGATTAAATAGTTTTAATGATTTTTTATGTTTTCATGTTTAAAGGAATAATTGAGCTTAATGGAAAAATTTTCATGATTATGACATTCTCATTTTATTTGTACACTCACATTTATAACTTGCTCATGTCATGTTTTCATGAGTCATATTTATGCTTAAATAATTTAGAGTGTTGATTATCATGTGAAATTCATATGTTATGAAAAACTATTTTGTTTTATTCCTTACTTGAAGGATTTCGTACTAGTTAACAAATTTTTTCATTTTAACTAGTTCGTATTCTTCGTTGTTATATGAGTTATACACTTGAGCTTATAGTTATTTCAATTGGTATCATTGAATTCTTTTAATTAGTATCAATGTTGACATTTTTGTATACTCATATTTTTTATTTGTGTATGTATCTGTCAATTGGTATCATCTATTGTGATTGGTACTCATTTATTTTCATACACATATACACGTTTTATTTGTGCTATTATATTTCTATATCTTAAGCACAAATTTTGTTTATGCCAAGCTTGTACCTTAACTTTGTCTAAATTGATTTATATTTGCAATTGGTATCAAGCCTACGCATAGTTTTTGTTGGTATTTCATAAAGGGGGAGAAAATTTGATTTTGTCTTTAAATTGGTATTTGATTCCCACTCCCTTGCTTTATGATAAAATATACTTTCAAATTGGTATCATATGCTTAAAAAGAAAATACTCTCCTTTGATATCAAGATGTTTATGTTTTAAGTTGGTATCTAAAATTTTTATTTTTAAGAAATATTCAAAAGTTTTGATTTTCATTGCCTATATGCAAGGAGAGCTTAACATCTCTTCTACATATAGATTCATGTTGAGTGTATCTTGTATTGAGGAGCTTGATAACTCTTCCTTATGTGATACACGTGTGTAGGGGGAGCTTCACATCTCTCCTTATGCATTACATAATATGTGTTATGTGAATTGGGGCTTATCATCCCTTCTTCATGTAATGCATATGTGTAGGGAAGTTAACTTAGCGTCTTCCTCTTCATGAATGTATATCGCATATATCATTTATTGATTGTTATATGTTCACCTTCAATTGGTATCAAAATGCACTTCATTGACATATATGTTTCATTTGGTATCTTAATTGAGTGTTCATCTTATGATTTGTTATTCACCCCTTATTTACATCTTTTGTGTTTTAGACAAAAAGGGGGAGAATATTTTTTTAAACCCTTTGTTGTTTCCTTACTTAGAACAAAAGGAGGAGAAGAATTTGGATTTATATGCATGTCTTTGTATGCATTTATTTATTTTTAGAAGATGAAAAAAAAGGGTTTTATTTGTTCATTTTATTGGTTCTAGAGCACCTTTCACATTTCATTGGTGTCTAGATAGAAGAATTTGTTTATGCTTTTGCTCTTGCCCCTTTATTGATGATTGACAAAAAGGGGGAGAAAAATTTTGAGTTTTATATGCATGTTTACGTTTTTGCATATATGATATTTTAATTGGTATCTAGAGCATGTTTTGTTTAGAATATATCTCATTTGGTATCTAGAGCCCTTATTGTTTATGCATTATCATTCATGCATATTATTGTTTATTTGTTTATTTGTTTATGCATGAGTTAAGGGGGAGTTTCTTTGAAGCTTAACTTTAATCCATGCATATATAACTCCATGAGTTTTGTCATCATCAAAAAGGGGGAGATTGTTGGCCCAAAGGCCTTCCACTCTAGTTTTGATGATGATCAACTCATGTAGTTATGATTACTAATATTCTTGTGATTTTAAGTTTCAGATCATTAGCAAGATATTAGTTTGTTGATAGCTTCAACAAAAGATGTTTGGAAGCTTCACAAGTGATTCCAGGGCTCAAGCATCAAGATCACACCTTGCCTAGCTCATGGATGGAGTTTTGGATCGAGTCTACTTGAAGATGGAGATCATCAAGAAGACTTAGGTATCCTAATTTAGTTAGTGTGTTTTAGATCCATATTGTAAAGCTTAGTATAGTTGATATGCTCAAGTGCACAATACACACACGTTTCATGTTTTGCTTTTGATTTTCATGAATAGTTTGATCAAAACAAGTTTACATAGTTTATATGTATAGTAGATGTATTCTTTCTATACATGCATGCTTAAACTTCTTATACAAACTTATTTTGACTTTCCTATTTATGTATTGAAAAATCAAGTTTGATAAAATACAAGTTTTAGTTTTTGATAAAATTTGCAAGACACAAAAATGATTCCAAATGTTTATATATTGTCTTGAAACATTTATCACAAGTTTGTATTCCAGTATAAAATGTTAAAACAAGTTTTATGACATTTTAGAAGAGATAAAAGAATTTTTACAAAATTATTTTACCCAGTTTCTGACCCTGTTCTGTGCCTGACAGGCTAGGTCAGTCGACCGCACGGTCGACCGAACCAGTAGCCGGTCGACCGAACGGTCGACCGCAGGTCTGTCAGACTGACAGATCAGCCTAACGGCTAGTTTTCTGTTTGGCCTATATAAACCCCATTTCTTTGGGATTTTGGCTAAGATTTCTAAGCTAATTTTTTCCCATTCTCTGGTTTTAAAAACAAGTTTTAAAAAGAGTTTAAAGAGCAAAAAGATTCATTTCATTTGTTTTTAAGTGTTTTGTTATTTTCAAAGAAAATAGGTTTTTGGAAATTGGTTTCTTGTTCTTCATTTCTATATCAATTTGGTATTTTCCCAAGAGATTTTCTTTGATCAAAACACTTGTGTTTTTCACACTTGAGCTATCTTCTATCCTAATCTATTAGGATCTTTGTTTCGTGAAAAAGAGGAAAGAGGAGTTGTTTGTGATTGAAACATACCACTAGTCGTAAACCCTCATTTGCTTTGTTGTATCCCTCTTGGTGTGGTTGATTGGATTGTGGTTTGCTCCCTCTATTGTGAGGTGGAGTTGGTTGTTGGTTTGCTCCCTCTTTGGTAGAGGTGGAGATTGGTGTTTACTCCCTCTTGGTGAGGTGGAGTTGGTTGTTGGTTTGTATCCCTCAAGTGTGAGGTGGAGTTGGTTGTTGTTTGGCTACGGGCCTACCCCTCGGTTGTGAGGTGGTGTTTGAGAGAGGAGTTCGGTACTCCATTGTTGTAACAAATCCTCCTCGGTGGAGGTTCCCTCGGTGGGAGATAGTGGATTGGAAATCCTACACGGTGGTGTATGCGGGAAAGTAGAGCTAGGGGCTCGAACCTCGTAACATATCTTGTTGTTAGCGTTTGTTCCATTGTCTCTCTAACTCTCTCTTTATATTGTGCAAAGCATTCATTCATATTATTCATACTTGTGTTGTGCCTTGCATTGATTCATATTGCCTATTCATATATGCTTGGTTGTGTTTGTGTGCCTCACTTGTACTTAACCACAAGAGCTTCATATAGCACCTCAACCCATATCTAGGGGAATCAAGAGGAGTTAGTCCAGAGCCCTTCACGGGGAATTCGGCTACACTTGTGCGTTATACTAAGTGTGTTGCAAAATTATTTTTAGCTTCCGCATTTAGCGCATTTAGTTTTCTAGATTAGCACTTACACCTATTCACCCCCCCTCTAGGTGTTTTTCATCCCTCACTCCACTCTTTCTCTATCTTTCCTCTCTTTATTCTACTTGTCATCATCACCATCGCCCCTGTTGTCATGTCGTCGCCGTTGCCACGCCCTCTCTCTTTTGATCTCAGCCTCCCTCTCCCCTTACTTGTCGTGTCGCCCCGACACCGTCGTCGCCCCGACTCTGTTGTCGTCGTCTTCCCCCAACCACTCATCTCCCACGCCCTCTCTGTCATGGTCTCTCTCTCTTCTCTCTCTCTCTCTCTCACTTTTCCTCTCTCCCCCTCCAACCCTGTCGGCCCCAACTTCCTCTCTATCTCTCTCTACCATGCTCTCTCTGTCACGATTCATTTTAGTTTTGTAAAATTTAAGAAATATTAGCAAATAATTGTAATTTTATCTCAAATTTAGACTGAAGGAAGGATTACTTATCTCTGTTACGGGTGTGTCTCTTTTTCAGGGACAGAGTTTAGTTTGAAGTAAGTTGCATTATCAATCTGAAGTTATTTTTCGTGCCTTAGTATTATTGTTAATATAGCTAGAGCAATTTGATATTTTTTTTGTTCCGTCCACTAAATTAGGTACAATGTCTACATATTATAGTGTCAATGTTCATCTTCTTTCTTAGTTTAATGGTACACTAATAATAGATAGGGATAATAACCCAACATATGTTAATAAAGCAGTAAAACTCATGATTGTTAGAGATTCAATCACAAGACATGAATTGGTGGAGAAAATCCATTGAATCACCAAAATCTTAATCCAAATGAGTATCACATTTACTTGACATTCAACTGACTAGTAGCACAAGGGTTTTTACAACAGTGAAAATATCAGATGATGATGACACATGAGCAATTCTTGAATTATACCCAGATTTGAATTTGATAGAGTTATATATGAAGAAAGATACTGTGAGCCATCAAATACATGAAGAATTCACATGTAAACTTGATTTGAACAATAAATTAATGGGCTTCATATCTCGGTACATAATACGTAAGTAACTGTGAATTTTATTCTGGTGTTTACTTTCTCTTTCTACTAAATGTTTAAATGAGACTAATATTTGGACAGCCCTATCAATTTCGCGTAAGAAGAGGAGAAGTGTCACAATATGCCTACATCATATGTGTATCCATACACAATGCATATCTCCTCCATTCAATCGCCACAGGTTGACTCAAAAAATCTCATTCCACTTGTGATGAATATTACACCAATGGAGCATCTAAATGCAAATAGGTAAAAGTATACCTAATTAAATTCTTCACTTATGCGCAAGGATGACATATTAACTTTTAGTGTGTTGTTTACAAATCTTACGTAGAAATTGGTACTCAACTGGCATAAGTACTCTCTTTAATGTTGGAACATCCTTGATGCATCCAATACTAATACACAATGACACTGCTGAGGTTGATAATGTGGTGTAAGAAGACAGTAACGATGATGACTCAAATGAGAGAAATGATGTGCTATAAGAAAATAACATGTAAGTTGTAGTGCGAGATCTTGAAGATGACACCGACCAGGTTAAGAATGTTCAGGCCAACAATGAATATGTAGAGCTTGAAGATCCGCATCCCGATGAGTTTGAGGATGATGATTGGGTAAATTCGACACGTGTGGAGAACATAACTTCTGAATTCAATAAGCCTACAATACCTACTGCCACTGAGGATTTGAAAGTGAATGATATATTTGCATCAAAAGTTAAATTGCTGCAAACAATTACTGAGTGATCCATTAGCGTGAAGTGTCATTTAAGCCTATGAAATGTAACAAAACTTGCTACACAGCAGTTTGTGCTTCCATTATAGAGGATGATAATGTTGGTAGAGATGTGTGCCCGTGGAGATTGCATGCCTCTGTTCCAAGAGTTCGGGTGGGTACTTCAAGATTAAATGTTATTTATGCTTATGTTATGTATGAGAGCATATATGTAATCATCCTTCACTCAGATCCAATAACCATAAAGCAATCACATCTTTGTGTGCAATGTGATTTTGCTTATGGTAAGGAAAAAGCTTGAAATGTATCCTGATTATATTATCAAGTACATTGAATCTAAGTATCACATTAATATAACATACAACAAGCCCTGAAATGCTAGAATGAAGACACTGATGAAGATATAGGTCTACAACACCCCACCGAGGATTTGAAAGTAAAAAAGATATATTTGAATCAAAAGTTAAATTGCTGCAAGCAATTACTTGTGGTCCATTAAGCGTGGAGTGTCATTCGCTCCCGTGAAAACCAATAAAAACTTGATATATAATAGTTTGTGCTTTCATTATAGAGGATGATAATGTTGGTAGAGATGTGTGCCCATGGATGCTGCATGCCTCTGTTCCCAAGAATTTGGGTGGATACTTCAAGATTAAATTTTATGTAAGCGAGCATACATGTTGCCAGCCTTCACTCAGATCCAATCATCGTAAAACATTCTCATCTTTTGTGCGCAATGTGATTCTGTCTATGGTGAGAAAAAAGCTTGATATATCTCTTAGTTATATTATAAAGTACATTGAAGCTAAGTTCACATCAATATAACATATAATAAGTCGTGAAATGCTAGAACGAAGGCACTGATGAAGATATTTGGAGATTGGGAATCGTCATATGAAATACCCCCTTAGTATCTTGATGCAATGAAAGTAAGCAATATGGGTATCATAACTGCAACCTATTATGATTCTTATTCATATGAAATGATTTGATTCACCATGTATTTTGGACTTTTGGACCTTCCATCGCATGTTGCTAATATTGTCGGCCACTTTTTAGCATTACGGTACACATTTGTATGGAAGTACAAAGGTTGTTTGCTTGTTGCCATGAGAGTGGATGCGGATGATGGACTGTATCCATTGGCCTATGCAGTTGTGGAAGGGGAAACATAAACATTTTGGTATTGGTTCATATCATGTATTTATAATTTAATCCCCAATGTGCATCACGATAGGAGAATCACTTTTATCTTTGATTGGATGAAAGGGATATAAAATGCACTTAGAGATGGCTGGCTTTCTCCACATAGTCACAGTTACTACTTGAGGCACATTATAGCTAACTTTCAGAAAGAATTTAAAGACAAAATCTTGCATATTTTTACTACGGGGAGCTAGTTGTGCATCAGATCGAGAAGTGTACAAGGCCAAAAGAGCAGAATAAAGCTGCATATGAAGATGTAAATACTTAGATAGAGACTAGTTTGAAAGATCAAGAACACCAATGGGCATTATCAAGTGACGGATGATGTCAATTCTATGTGATGACTACAAATACTTTAGAGAGCTTCAATAATGTGTTGAAAGGAACTCGAACTTTACCAATACATGCATTAATTGCAAGAATATTTTTTTCGCTTAGTTAAAGTCTTTCAAACACGGCGGGAAAAAATAAAGAGATGGTACAAACTATTGACACCGACTAATAAGATCCTTTTGAGATATCACAACAGGACATTTTCATTCAATACAAAAAATTAGTTAGACGAAGTGGGAGGTGGCAAACAAGGAAGGATATACTTGCATTATTACTCTCACAGAAGACGACCCTGTTTGTTCTTGCAATTAACCTCAGTTTCAAAAATTGCCATGGCCACATGTCACTACAACATGTGCTAAGGGGAGAGATCGTGCCAACATAAGTACTTACTCTTTATATGCATTGTGATATACTGTAGAGACTACACTAAGACTTATGCTGGCCTGTTTCATTGTGTTCCTGGTTCATGGTATTTGCAGAGTACAATGGGCATGCTATCTTACCACTTGAAATTAGAAGGTAAACGAGTCACCTACCTTTTGTTTGCATACACGGTACTATGGATGAAGGGCGTAACGGTCATAGACGTAATAGGTGTAGCAATTGCAAACAATTGGGCCATAATAAGAATAGGTATCCTAACCCACCGGCACTATCATCTTCCACTGGATAAGTACTGTTAGCCTTATTGTGTTTTATTTTGATGATGATCGCTCATTAAGCTGCATTTATAATAGCAACTTTTATTATATTATTTTTGTGTTTTGATCTAGGTCGAAGCACATATATGGAGGTTTGATGGAACAACACTCAAATTTTTATATTAACCAAGGAGGTGGTGACACCATCTAGTCCAAACACTCAAATTACTTTATTTACCAAGAAATCTCGGAGTGGAGCTAGAGAAAAGAGCTAATCAACGTAAAATCATTTTAGAAGTAAGAGAATTGACCCGAGAACTACAAAATCTACTTCAAAATATCATGTAAGGCAAGAAGAGTTAAGACAAGAAAGTCAACTGATACTAGCATTTTCCCACTTGCATTTTTATATTTCATTTTTAATTCAAGTGTGTTTTACTCAAAGTTTCATCAAATTGCCTAAAAAACCTTCAAATTGTGTTCAAAATAGTATTTTGGAACTTTATGTTGTGTTCATAAGTATTTTTACAAAATTTTCACAATTTTTATGAAATATTTAAATCAAGTTTTTGTGTTTGGGATCATTTGGAACGATCGTCAGAATGCAGCATTGACTGAAATGAATTTGTACTTTTAAATTATGAAGTGGTGCGAAAAATTGCAGTAGCTCGGGTCGACCGCCAGGTCGATGATTTGTCTGCTAGTTGTCAGAAAAATGACCCCAAGTCTCGGTTGGGTCACGGGTGGATCATCGGGTCGGTGATTCATCTACCAAGTGCATTATTTGCACTAGGCTAGGTTGACCGCTGGATCGGTTATTCATCCACCCAATGTAAAATTTGCACTAGGCTCAATCAACTGTCAGGACAGACATTCATTCATTGCTTCTCAGTTTTGGGGACCCTAAATCTCAGCCATGAGTCGGTTCGACTGCTGGGTGGATTGATCGTTTGTCACACTTTTTTTCTCTTCTAGTTTGACTAGCAGGTCGATCGTGCGGTCTGAGTTTTCCAAATCTGTGCGGAAAATATTTTCTGATCACATTGTAATATTTTATTCAAATTACAGAGTACTTTTTCTACAATGACATGATTTCACGTGACCGTTGTAATTCATTGTTCATTGCTAGTTTGACAGCCAGAACGCTCATTGGTTTGCTGGTTAAGCACATGGAGTGCGGTTAACTGAATCCGATCGATCGTTCAATTTCAACAGTTGACCCAATTGACACAACTTTAGATTTTGAGAAGAATTTTGCACAAAATCTTGGGGAGAACTTCTCACCCACTCCTACAAACTCCTCTCTATAAATATGAGTTCTCAACACTCTTTGAACAACTTTTGACAAGCACTTAAGAAAATTTTCTAGAGCTTTTCATTCAAAGTTTTCCAAAGCTATTTTTCACTCCCTTAATCTTCATCTTCTTCAAGAGTGATTCAAAGTGTTCTTTATTGTTGTGATTGAGAATTGGTTTTCAACTTTTATTGTTTGATCTCAATATCTCAAACGTTCAACTTAGATTCTAATTCCAAGTTTTCATTTTTACATCTCAAAGCATTTAGATCTAAAAGTATCAAGCTTTACTTGTCTTGATTCTTCTTTCTACTAGATACTAGAGCCTCAAGTTGTATTTTTCCATATTGATATTAAAGCTACATTGGTTCTCATCTTTTAAAGAGAATAATATTCTTGTTGTGATTGTTTATCAGTGAAGAAATTCAACCATTTGACAAGTGAGTTGGTGAAAGTCTACACTTCTACCCGAAAAGAAAGTGGTTTGTAAGGTCTAAACTTCTTCCCGAAAAGAAAGTCCATGGTAAAAGATCTAAGTTTCTACTCGAAAAAGAAGTTACCAATAGAGATTGGCTGAAATCTTAGAGAAAATATCTGTAGAGAGTGGAGCAGGCTGGTAGGTTGCCGAACCACTATAATGTGTGTCGGTTACAATTTCTCTATCTCTTTTCTCTTCTCTTCTTTTTTTATTTTTCAATTGCTATTGATTATTATTGCAATATTGTGTTTATAGCATTGTTTTGTGCATCCAATCAAATTGGTTATTATTTGTTGCATTTAGTTTTCAACCTTATTCACCCCTTTAGGATTGCCTTTTGGACTTTCAATTGGTACCAGAACCTAGTTACTCATCTTTTAGGACCAATATCCTAGAGTGATCCATGACAACCTATTAGAGTGTTGAACTTCTAGAGAGACGTTCTAACAGGAGACCATCCTTGTTTAGCGGAACAAACTATGTATATTAGAAGGTTTGTATGAAGATCCATATTCAATCCCTAGATTGGAGAATATGGGGTATGATTGAAAAAAGGTATGAGGAGCCAACTAAATTAGAGAAAGGCACCAAGAAAGTCAAACCAAAATCCGAATGGAGTGATAAAGAATTAGAGTTAGCCCATCTAATCTCTAGAGCTCATGGCACTCTAATAAACGGTTTGACCCAAAATGAGTTTTATAAAGTTATGAATCTAACATGTGCTAGAGAATTATGAGACTACCTTAAAATTAGCCATGAGAATATTAATCAAGTGAAGAAAAGCAAAATTAACATGGTAGTTAAAGATTTTAATATGTTTTCTATGAAGACTAGCGAAGTTATTGATGTGTTTTCAATAGGTTTAAGGAATCACCAACGAACCCCAAGAGCTTGGAAGGAAAGTAATGGATAAAAAAAAAATGAAAAATAAAGTCTTGGGATCACTCCCAAGGAATGGAATTCTATCATCCATCCACTTGAGATAATACACGACATCAACAAGTTGAAATTCCAAGAACTTATTGGTATTTTGAAGAATGTCGAGATTAAACTACAAGCTCAACGGCAAAGTAAAAATGTAGAAGCCTCCAATGTAAGAAGGAGAGGGTTAGCTCTCAAAGGCACTAGAGATGAGTTCTCATCTGATGAAGATGTGTCTCAAGATGACAATGATGAAGATGTTAGTCTTATTGCAAGAAGTGTGTTCAAGGGTAAGAAAAAGTTTTTCAAGAGAAGGCCCACGGAAGCCAATCATGAAGAGAAGAAGCTCAATCTATGAGATGCTTCGAATGCAACAAACCAGGGCACTTGAAGAAGGATTACCCTTTGATCAAGGAGAAAAACAAGAAGATGAAAAGAAGAAAGCCTTATATATTGGTACGGAGGAATTCGAACAGAGCAAGAAGAGCAAAGTGAAATGCCGAACTTAGGAATGGTGGACAACAAAATTTTCTTCATGGCTAATGAAGTCGAGGTAATATCCAAATCCAAAGATATTGTTACTTTTAAAGAACTTGATGATGCATAAAGAATTAGAAAAAAGAATTTAAAAAATTGAGAAAGTGTTATCCAGCCTCAAAAAAGGGCATGCTTGTTGTACTAGTAAGATTGATGAATTGGTCAAGATAAAATATGACCACATTTCTATAATTGAGTCTAACAAAAGCACACTTGAGAATCTAGAAAAAGAAAATATTTCTTTGAAGAAAAATGTGAAAGAGTTGAATGATAAATTAGCCACATCACGTGCATCCACTTTACACGTGCATTCTAAATCATATAACTCTTTCACTCACAATAAGAATTGTTCTAAAAGATATCATAATAATAGTTGTACATACAATAGAAGGCATGATAAGCATTATATGCATTTCAATAAATACAAATCTAAAGTTATTTGTACTTGCTGCATGGAGTATGTACATATTAGTACCCATTGTGATATTAAAAATAACTTTTCATTCTACTCTCATTTGGTGTGAGCTCCTAAACATGCTACTAACCCCCAACGACCCAAGAAAATGTGGGTACCTAAGAACACACTCAAAATTTGTGATGTAGGTGTGTGCTCTCTCAAGATGTAGGGAGATGGTACCTTGATAACGGGTGCTCATGGCACATGATGAGCAATCAACATCTATTTGCATCGCTATCAAGGACACAAGGAGGGTCGGTTAGCTTTGAAGATGATAGGGTAAATAAAATTATCGGATCAGTAAAATCGATAAACCTCCATCTACCATCTTAGAAAATGTTTTGCTTGTTGATGGTTTAAAGCAAATCTTTTTACTGTAAGTGAACTATGTGATAGGGATTTAGATGTCACATTTAAGCATAACAAGTGTTTAATTGTCAATAATGTTCATGAACTATATTTGGAGCTAGTAGAGATAAAAATGTTTGCACTATTGAACTTAATGATATCTCTAACCAAAGTGTTGAGTGTTTAAGTACTTTAAATCAAGAGACATGGCTTTAGCATAAACGACTAGGGCACACAAACTTGGAATTGATTGGGAAGCTCAATAAGAGGTTTGGTAAGAGGACTACCCAACTTAAAAATTCCAAAAGACTTGACTTGTGAAGATTGCAAGAAAAACAAACCAGTGAGCTCATTTCACCACAAAAAGGTGGTAATACTTCAAACTCCCACAATTACTTCATATGGATTTATTATGTACTTACAAAATACAGATCAATCTGCGCTAAGATCGACTCGAGTCAGGTATTTCTTTATGAATGTTCATTTGAATATTAGACAAGTGATTTTTTTAAATTTGAGTAATTGTAGTTTATATACAAAACTGTAAGATCTTGGGTAATTGAGATATTGGATCACTCACAATCACATCAGCAGTGGGTTCTGGAAGATGACAATGTCATTGACTATGTCAGACAGACAGTGCTTTTCGGTCACTCTTAGTTGAGATGGGTGCAACTTGAATGGCCCTTGCTGACAGCTCTGAAAGACAGATGGAGACCTGGGACATTCACGTTACATTTTTGAGTGGGGGATATGGCTATTACACTGCAGGATATGGCGGTGCTTCTCATGCTCAGGATAGATGGTCCACCTGTTACAGGGACATATGACATGAATTAGGTCGTGGAGCGTGAGAGACTGGTGAGTATCGCGAAACCGTCAACTACTCTGAGGAGTGGAGCATTGAAGCTGATGTGGCTCCGCGAACAGTTCCTCGTGAATCCATTGACAGATGTGTAGGCCCAGCAGCTTGCACATGCTTACATCATCCACAAGATCGACGCTACGTTATCCACCAACATGATATATCTATATGGTTATCTTTCTTAAAGAACTTTGATTCCTGTGTTGTCATGTCTTGGAGTAGTGTTGTGCTTACATTTTTGTATAGAGATGAGAACTTCACGATTCTGGGATCACAATACACTTTTACAGGTAATTCGAGTAATCTATTTGTTTACGCTTATATAATATTAATTACATATATGTCAGTCATTTAACACGTACTCATGTTGTTTCATCAGTTATGGTCTTAGGAGAGACTGTCTGTTAGCCGGCCTCCCCTCAGACAGACCATTCAGCTAGGCGGTTAGCTACCACTTGGATGCATGTAAAATTCAGTATACTCAATTTAAGTAAATGTATCTATTTGAATATATTATTTTATTCTAAACGTATGGTGTGATGCAGGTGGAATGTCTAGAGGACTTGGGACATGACTCCACAATAGGACTTGCAATTCTACAAAAACAAGCTCGATGTGTAGGACTGTCAATGAGTTATCTGGGAGTCGTACACTACCGAGACACTACAGACTTTGCCACCGGTCTGTAGAGATCTCCCAGATATGGCGGGTCGGGACTCCACTGATCTTTTTCGAGATTGTGAAGATGCATGTAGGAGAATGGGCGTTTGAAGGTGGGATCTAAAAGCTTGAACCGCCCCCAATGTAATGCCTGTAAAAGCTGACGGGTCGATGTGAACCATGTCGTAGGGGCTCTATTTACGCGGGGCGGGGGGGGGGGGGGGGGGGGGGGGGGGGCGCAGAACAGAAGCTTCACTTCTTGTAGCTTGCTTACTCTCACGGGTAGAAGAAGGCTCTTTGGTGAAAAGTTTGTCAAAAAAAGGTCATTCACGAGACCTCGAATGGAATACAATCATGAAGTTGAAAGTACTAGATATATGTTCCAGATCGAGACCTCCTTCACTTTGGGCTTATGCAGCGTATCCCTGATGTCGTCGGCCAATTGGCTCGGGTAGATCACGTAAGCAAGTGCCAGTGTTATTAGAGACATAAGCTCAGTGCTTACATTAGCTAATGGATGAACGAGGAAATGAACTTCAGAGCCAGAGATATCCCCCTACACTACCCTCAAACTACATAAGCTAGTATTGGAGGATCACTCAAAACTGGATTATTCAGCGTGTGCCCACGCCAGTCGCTTGCGAGCTTCTTGTTATACATGAGCGGGAGATGACAATATCTAAACACAATTCTCATAAAAAGTTAAATTAGTGATTTATTGATATGATTTTATTAAAATTTATGATGCAAGTTGATGGATATATCTATATGAGAAACCTGATAGATGAGGCTTTAGCGAACGAGACTCGGAGGGTCTCGATACTCCAGAGGACGGCCACTTTCATCAGGGAGATAGTTAGCAGAAGCCGTTTTGCACACCCATTAGGTGCGCCGAGCGAGCACATTGTTTATACCCGACATGAGCGACGTTCTCAGCCCGTCAATTAGCAAGACGAGCCGGGAACTTCTCAGCCTCGTGATGGATGACGTACATGACATCGAAATGATGAGGAGGACCTTGAACACGATGAGCCCGGACTATCTCAACTGTCTCAACAGCTTCGAGAAGCTGAGGAGATCGAACCATCCTAGGCTGCCTCTGCATGTGGGCGAGGACGGGGATGACTTTCACATGCACTATCATATTTGTTATGAGAGATATTGTTACTTGTAGTATTTTGAGATATTTAAGAAATTTTGATATGAATTGTGATATTTGTATATGAATATGAAATTTGAAATGAATTATGATATTTGACATGATATGAATGTTGAAATGAATTATGAATTGTGCTTTGTGATACAAGTGGTTATATAAAAATTTGTGATATATTGATAATTGTGATATTAGTGATATGAGTTGTGATAATGTGAGATCTGTGATTTGTGATTTATGATATTTGTTAAAATTTTTGTGATATTGTGAGATTTGTATAGATTGTGATATTTGTGTTATAGGAACATGTTTGTATCATGTGTATGAGTTGAGCAAAAAAAAATTTGCCCAAGTTATCTTTGTCTGGGGTTGGCAGCCCTAGACAAAAACACTTGGGCAAAAAAAAAGTCCAAGTATGCTTTATCCAGCGTTGCCAATCCAGACAAAGCTAAGAAAAAAAAAACATAAAAAAGACTTTGTCTGGGGTTGGCAACCCCAGACGAAGGGAAAAAAAAATCTTACCAGTGCGGGTGCCACGCTAGAAGAGCGAAATGCCCCGCTGCCGGCATGGCATGTCAAAGGTTAGTTTTTGGAATAACTTTTGGGAGGGGCCAATTTTAGAATTATTTATTAATATTGGATTTTTTTAAAAATTGCCCTATATTAAAACTCAGAAAAGAAATAGATGAAAAAGGAAAAGAGATCACTTTTCATCCAACATTTATCTTGCACTAAATGAAGGTGATTCCCACATAATTTATCTATTTATGATATCAGATTTTATCTACTTATGGTTTTAGGTTTCTGTTGGATTTAACAAAACAAAATCCGACCCAAAATTAATTAGGATCTCTTATTCTACATCTGAATTCAATTCAAAAGTTATCCAGATACAAAATGCATAGTAAGAGATACACACACATGTGCACACATATCTTCTCCTAGAACCTATGCTCCAAATTCAAATCTTTAAATTGATATCTAACTCATTTCACCATTTTGGGGCCCAAAATTCCTAACCCTGAAGAAAAGAAGAACAGAAACTAGGGTTGGCTTGCTTCCCAAAACTACAACTGGTCCCATGCATTCATTGTTAGGGTTTATGTTAAGTTTTTAACTCACATGTATTCATGGTCTTGAACCTAGAACATCTCGTAAGAGAAACTCTCACTTTACCATTGAATTAGATTGTTTATTACCTAGACATTTTATAAAATAAAAATATTACAAATTGTAGTTCTACTAAGTAAAACCATTTGGTTAGTAAACAAATATCACAAAATATCCTTATATTTTCATGATCTCTTAAATTTTAAATTTTAAAAAAATAATTATTGGCATATAAGCTAACAATTCACAAAATCACTATCTTATCAAAATATATGATATTTGAATTTCTAATTCCAAAATTTTTATTTTGCATTTTGTTTGTATTGTGCCTTTTATGTTCCCTTCTCTTTTGGGGAAAAAATGTCCTCAAGTAAATCTTGAACATGAGACCTCTCATAATTAAACCCCCTATTCTTCCACTAAATCATGTCCGCTTTTCATGTCCGGACGCTGACATGAGAAATCTTAAACCATTATAGATCAATGCCAAAACTAGTTAAAATTATATAGGTCTTAGTGAAGGCATATTGCTCGATAAGAATGAGTGGAGAAAGCTGATTCATGTGCCCGATCCAGCGTAATTCGCTTTTGGTTCATGTAGCCTACCCCAAATACTTGTGACAAATGGCTTAGTTGTTGTTGTTGTATTTGGCAATCTTCTATGAGATCCTAGACAGGCAATAGTAGCGCCACTGAAATGTTGGAATTGTAGTGTATTTCAAAATTTAGTGTATTTCATTTAGTCCCACATTGGATAAAGAGAAAGACTTTGTGATGCTTAAATATAATGTCTCTCTTCTAATGTGGTGTATGAGCGCAGAAACAAGGGGGTCTCGCGTGCACACAAGCCCAATGAGACTTAGTGAAGAAAATGAGGCAAACTGGATCTGAAAAATCTTAATGCGCATGTGCGCCCGCACGGGGGGTGCAAACCCAAGTTCCAGAGCTTCGCGAGTGTGACCCGAATATATGCTATGTTTTGCCAAATTATTTTTTGGATTGAAAATAAAAATTGAAAATAAAAAAAATGAAATCCCTTTAGATCCTCTCTATACACTGCACAAGATTTGAGTAGAGATAGTCGTTGAGATTTATTTTTCTGCACAAAGTCAGGCTCTCTGTCCATGTTCTTCCGTGACCTCTCCTCAAAATTAGATTCCATGTCTGCACAAGACAAGACAAATATTTTGTTCCCAATCCAAGGCAGGATTATGTACTCTGCCCAAAGATTCTGATTCTGCAGATCTCTCTATAAAAAGGACATAGCTCCTGCCTTCAGATAACACAACATAATAATTCTTCTTTTTTTCCTCATCTCCCTTTGCTCTGTATTTTCCCTGCAACACTTCTGTACTTTTCGCAACTATAAGAAAACAAAATCAAGCTGCTCAAGGGCCTGTGCATTGTGAGTGCATGCTTACAGGGCTAACGATCATTGAATCCTGTAGGGTAGGCCGTCATCAACCTACTGCACCAAGAGAGTCTCTCAGAGGGACACAATCAACTCTTAAAGACAGCGCTACGCAGGCCTCGATCACAACAAAAGAAGTTTCTTCTTGAAAATGAATTTTAAAATAGCATAGTAGTAATTTGCATTTAGTATTTCTGTACTATTTCCAACAATCTTAAGAGCAGATTGAATATGAAAACTGCTATGGTTGTTGCTACTGCTGTTAAGTCTTTGCCTGACATATTCAGAATCGAACCCTTTAATCGAACTCACTTTAAAAGATGGCAAGAGAGGGTTTTATCTATACTTGATGTAACTAGTTATGCTTTTGCTATAACTGACCCTATACCCGAGAAAGAAAAAGACTTGCAAAATTGAGAAAAGGCTAACAAAATTTGCAGACACACCATTTTCAGCACACTAAGTAATGCACTATTTGAAGTTTACTGTTCTTATAAAACTACAACTGAGATTTGAAAGAGTCTTAATAAGAAATACATTCTTGAAGATACTGAAACACAAAAAATTGTATTGAATTTTTTTTGAATTTTATCATGTCTGATGAAAAAGATATTTCCTCTCAAATTCTTGAACATCATGTCTTAATGGATGACCTTAAAATGAAAACATCACCTTACTTGAAGTCTTTATTACTGGAGCCCTAATTGAAAAGCTACCTGAGTCATGAAAAGATTATATGAAAGAATTGAAGCATAAAAGAAAATAAATGAATCTTGATAATAATTCATAGTAGAATTGAAGAAAAGAGCAAGGGAGAAAACAGAAAGAGCCAAGGAGCTTACTTCCAAGGCAAATCTAATTGAAAGTAAGCCTACTAAACCAAAGGAATATTTTTATAAACCAAACTCCAATTCAAACTTTGACCCTAAGATGAAAAGAAACCCTAACTCTACTTTCAAGAAGAAAGAAATTGTTTCGTGTGTAGTAAACCCGGACACTACTCAACACAGTGTAAGTTTCAAAAGACTGGTGAGGCTCCATTTAAGACACAAGCAAGCCTTGTGGAGAGTGATATTATTACTGTTGTAATCTCTGAGGTTAACACATATAGCAAGAACTTGGTGATTGATTCCCGGGTAACCCAGAATATATATTCCGACATAGGAGCTTTCTCTTCTTACTCCTCTGTTGATAATGATGAACAAGTGTCCATGGGCAATTCGAGTCCTTTACCCGTTGTGGGTAAGGGAAAAGTGCTTCTTAAGCTCACTTTTGAAAAGATTCTTTTTCTTACAAGGTGCTTCAAGTTTCAGAGATTCATTAGAATCTCATTTCAGTTTCTCTTCTTGGAAAAGCTGAAGTTAAGGTCTGCTTTGAGTCTGACAAAATTGTGATGAATAAAAATGGACTGTTTTTTTGGCAAAGAGTACTATAGTCAGGGTTTATTTATGTTGAATGTACTTGAAATTTTGAATGAAAATGCATCACTACTTCTACTTACTTGATTGACTCTTGTGATCTTTGGCATGGTAGACTAGGACATGTTGGTTTTTCGTATATTAACAAATGAAAAGATAAGTCTCTTGCATAATGTTATCATATCTGATCATGACAAATGTGAAATATATGTTGAATCTAAATCCACAAAAAAAAACATGCAAAAGTGTACAAAGAGAATCTGAATTGCTTGAACTCATTTATAATGACCTTGGTGACCTGAAAAATAACTTAATTAGAGGTGATAAAATATTCTATATCAGTTTTATTGATAACTATTCTAGATATACAGTAGTTTATCTGTTAAAATCTAAAGATGAAGCTTTTGAAATATTTCTGAAATATAAATCAGAAGTAAAAAAATCAGCTAAATAAGAAAATCAAGAGATTAAGATCATATAGAGGCGGTGAATATGAGCTTAAAACAATTTAATGAACTTTGTACATGGCATAATTCATGAAACTACCCCTCCATATTCATCTGAATCTAGTGGTGTAGTTAAAAGTACATTTTCCTTTCAAAAACAAGGTGAAGACAATGCTTATCAGTTCTGGTGCACCTTTGAACCTGTGGGGGAAGGCTATAATCTCTGCGAGTCATATTCCAAATAGAATACCATACAAGAAAATTAGTATTTGAAAGTATGGGGTGCCTAGCTAAAATTTTGCTACCTAAACCTAAAAGAAAGAAATTAGAACTCAAAACTTTTGACTGCATGTTTATAGGTTATGCTCAATATAGGTTATGCATCAAGGATCTGCATTGAGTCCATTCTTATTTGCCATAGTAATGGATGGGCTTCCTAGAGCTAGTAAGGATGAGATACCATGGTGTATGCTATTTGCTGATGATATTGTTCAAGTCGATGAGACGAGAGCTGGGATAAATGCCAAATTGAAGTCATGGGGACAAACTCTAAAATCTCGAGGTTTTACATTAAATAGGGTCAAAACAGAGTATATGTAGTGCAAATTCAGTAAACAAAAAATTCGAGATTATAGTATTGTGACACTAGATGGATAAGGAATACTGATGAGCAGTCATTTTAAGTACTTGAGTTCTATTATCCAAAAGGATGGGGAGATCAATAGTGATGTTAACCATAGGATTCAAGCCGGCTGGTTGAAATAGAAGAGCATAACAGGAGTTTTAGGCGACCGTAACATTCCGTTATGGCTGAAAGAAAAGTTTTATCGGACTGCTATTAGGCCAGTTTTGTTATATGATATAGAATGTTGGGTTATAAAGAGATATCATGCCCATAAGATGAGTGTAGCAGAGATGCACATGCTTCGTTAGATGTGTGGTAACACGAAAAGAGATAAGGTGAGAAATGAGAATATTCGTACTAAGATAGATGTAGCCCCTATAGAAGAGAAGATGAGAGAAAACTACCTACGATGGCTTGGTCATGTGCGACGTAAACCTACAGATGCGCCAGTCCGGCGAGTAGAGAGTATCAAATTAGGGCAAGTTAAAAGAGCGTAAGGGAGACCAAAGAAAACATGGATGGAGGTGATACGATAAGATATAGAGGCTAAAGGTCTTAATGAAGGCATATTGCTTAACAGAAATGAGTAGAGAAAGCTGATCTATGTGCCCGATCAGGCGTAATTCTCTTTTGGTTCATGTAGCCTACCCCAAATACTTGGACAAATGGCTTAGTTGTTGTTGTTGTTTGTTGTTATTGCTCAACATAGTGCTGCTTATAGATTTCTGTAATGAGAAGTGATAATAAAACTGTGGAGCTTGACACTATTATTGAAACTAAAAATGCAAAATTCTTTGAGCATGTTTTTCTATTGAAAGCTCATAAAGATAAACTTATCATGCTTCATCCTTTAGTTATGCACAAAAATCTAATAATAATGTAGAAATTGAATTAAAGAAAGTAAAAGAGGTAGGAAAAAAAACTAACTTTAGTAAAGATTTCTTTACATTTCTGGTTGATGATGACCCTCTCACTTATAGGGAGGCACTCTTCTTTCCGAATACTCCATTCTAAAAAGAGGCTATTAACAATGAAATAGAATCTATATTATCAAACCACACTTGAGAACTTGTTGATTTGCCACCAAATGAAAAACTAATTGCAGATGGATATTCAAGAGAAAACTGAAACCTGATGGGTTCTTGGATAGATTTAAAGTTAGATTGGTTGCTAAAAGATACACTCAAAAGAAAGACTTTGAATATTTTGATACTTTTACTCATGTAACGAGGATTGCATTTATTAGAGTGTTGATTGCTTTAGCATATCTATAAGCTTGTGATACCTCAAATGGATGTTAACACTGTATTCTTAAATGGAGACTAGAAGAAGAAATATATATGGACCAATCTGAAGGTTGTTGGACAACTGGAAATGAATAAAAAGTTTACAAACTTGTAAAATCTTTATATAACTTAAAACAAGTACATAAACAATGGCATGATAAATTTGACAGTGTTTTTGTTTCTAATGGTTATCGGATTAATTAAGCTAATAAATGCTTTTACATTAAGTTTAAAATAATGTTGGTGTTATCACATGCTTGTATGTTGATGATATGCTTATATTTGGTACAAATTTATAAATTGGGAATGACACCAAGTCATTTCTGTCATCTAATTTAGATATGAAAGAGATGTGTGAGTTGATGTGATATTAGAAATTAAAATAAGTAGAGATTCAGATTATATCATGCTTTCACAAAAATACTACATAGAAAGAATGCTAAAAAAATTTGATCATTTTGATTGCACTCTTATTTCCACACCTTATGATAGCAGCATTCACTTAAGAAAGAATAAAGAATAAAGTGTGTCACAATCTGAGTATGCACAAATCATTGATAATTTAATGCATTTGATAAATTATACACAACTTGATATTGCTTATGCGGTAGGACGACTAAGTCGTTACACTCATTGTCCTGATAAAGACCATTGGACAACATTATATCGGTGTTAAAAGTATCTGAAAGGAACTATTAATTATAGCTTGACATATTATAATTTTCTTTCTGATTTAGAGGGATACTCAAATGCTAACTGGGTCTCGACTCAGATGAGTTGAAATCCACAAGTGGATATGTGTTCACACATGAAGATACGGTGTCTTGAAAATATCCAAGCAACTGCCACAGCTTGCTCCACTACGAAGTCTGAGTTTGTTGCCTTAGAGAAGACAAGTATTGAAGCCGAGTGACTCAGAAATTTTTTGGTTGATATACCAATTTGGGAGAGACCAGCTTCGTCTGTGTTTATTCATTATGATTACCAAGCTACTTTTGCTAGAGTAAAAAATAAAATATATAATAAAAAGAGTAGGCATATACACCTAAGATAAAAAATTATAAAGCAGCTGCTAGATGATGGAATCATATCTCTTGACTATGTGAGATTAGAACTTAATATAAGTGATTCTTTGACTAAATCTCTAGGGAGAAAACTAGTGAAAAATATATCGAGGGGAATGAGACTTATGTCTATAACAAATAGTCAAGAATAATGGTAATCCAACCTATGTGACTGATCACCTCATGAAGTAAGTTCATATGGGTAATAACAAATCATATTGACTTGGTAATGCACTATTATTATCTTTATTATTAAGCAATCCCTTCGTATAGTGTAGATATTGCATATTGTAATGTGCAAAGAATGAGCATTAGCTCTTAATGAATTATCATAGCCCTTATTTGGTGGTGCATTTAATTGCAATACACACTTTATGGATACACCTATATGAGTGTGAAAATGAGGCCGCTTCCTATGAGAATACAGACATATTTTCTAAAGGGCTCATGAACATCCAGTTAAGGCGCATGGCTGATTCGCGCCATCTAGTTTAGAACAACTCGATTCTGAGAATGATATGTGAGTAGTAGATCCATGTTCACAATAAAAGAGATTGGTTCCTATAAACTTTATGTTTCACCAACTTCTCGTGAGACACACTTATATATCCTAGGTAGTGCATAGACCAAAAATCACCACTATTGAGGCGTTAAGTTTTCCTTTTTCCTCCTTATTTGATTTTTCCTCCTCTCTTGATTTGACTATCCTTTCCTTCTAACTTTGAAATAGTGGGGCATTGTTGGAGTTTTAGTGTACTTCAAAATTTGATATATTTTATTTAGTCTCACATTGGATACAGAGAAAGACTTTGTGATGCTTAAATATAATGTCTCTCTTCTATTGTGGTGTATGATCCCAAAAACAAGGGGGCCTCGCGTGCACACAAGCCTAATGAAACCCAGTAAAGAAAATGGGGGCAACCGAATCCGGAAAATCTTAATACTCATGTGCGCCTGCATCGCGCGCCTGCAGAGGGTACAAATCCAAATTCAGAGCCTCGTGGATGTGACACGAATAGGCTAAGTTTTGCCAAATTATTTTTTGAAATTGAAAATAAAAAAATGAAATCCCTTTATATCCTCTCTTAACACTGCACAAGATTTGAGCAGAGATAGCTGCTGAGATTCCTTTCTCTGCACAAAACCAGGCAATCTGTCCAAGTTCTACATTGACCTCTGCACAAAGTTATTATTCCATGTTCTGCACAAGGCAAAGATTTTGTTCCTTGTCCAAGGAAGGGTTATATACTCTGCGCACAGATTCTGATTCTGTAAATCTCTCTATAAAATGGGGCATTGCTAGTGCCTTCAGATAATACAACAAAACAATTCTTCTTTTCTTCCTCATCTCCTTCTGCTCTGTATTTTCCCTATAACTGCTCTGAACATTCTGCAACTGTAAAAGAAACAAAATCGAGCTATTCAAAAGTCTCTATATTGCGAGTGCACGCTTCCAGAACTAACGATCGTTGAATCCTGTACAGTAGGCCGCCAGCAACCTACTGTACTGAGAGAGCCTCTCAGAAGGGCACGATCTACTCTTAAGGATAGTGCCGCGCACGCATGATCACAATGAGAGAAGTTTCTTCCTTCAAAATTATTTTTACACTAACTTTTTGATTGAGGAAAAAGTATATCAAATATGCATGCAATGAATCAAAAAAAAAAAAAAAAAATCCTATTGACCTTGAAAAGTAAGACAAAATGATCCATACATTACTTAAGATAAACACGTATCATGAAAATAAATTCATACATTCCTTTTAAATACCTAGAATTAACATACCTTTTTTGTTCACGTCATTCACTGCACCTCTGTACATCTGAGAAAAAATACACAATATTTCGATGAGTCCATAAAACATAGAATTTGTGAACAGAGAATGTATATATAAAATTAAAAAGAAAAAGAAAAAAAGACCTGCAGATGACTCTTGACATGAGAGATAGTGAGGCCTTGCACATTCATCACAAGAAGGATTAGTTTGGGGGTAGCCTCTGCATAGAGTTAATCAAACATAAAAAAAACTAGGTTCTTAATCAAGTAGAAATTTTTTTTTTTTTTTTAAAAAAAAAGAAATGTTTGATACATACTCTCGAGCCCTCCAATCTTTTCAATGGCTACAACAAAAGCATGATGAAGCTCGGGGGTCCATTTCAAGCGCGGGTCCTTAGATCTGATGTACGGTCTCGTAGTTGAATTCTCTCCTGGATTCCTTTTACTCCTTGCCATCTCTCTTCCTTCTTCTTCTCTTCTCTACTATTATAATTCATCAGCTATAGTGATGAATGTGGACACATATGCGTTTATATACACACAAGAATGTGAACACATATGCGTTTATACACACACAAGAGAGACAGATAAACATAAGAGCTAGTGATGAATATTAGGAACACATATGCGAATATATGTGCACAAGAAAGAGAGATCATCTTATATAGTTTGGAAAACTGAGAAGCTCTTCCCCTTACAAATAGAGTACTAGGCCAATACCAACTCTTTTATTCTCTTGAGAAACTTCTTTTTGATGTAATATTCTCTTTTAAAACTAACACTTCAATTTCAAGATTTAAAAAAAAACAAAGTTATCTAGTTCTAGTAAAGAAAATAAAATTTATGTAATGGGCTTTCTTCAAAAAAAAAATAATAAAAAATGTAATGACTTCATGCAAAAAGAGAGAAGAAGAGACAAATTCCTCTGTTGGGTTTACTCTCTTAGTACACCTCTTGTTTCTCTCAGGCCATCACGAGCTTTTCTGATCTTGTTGAAATAATTACTTGCAGAGAGCGGCAGAGCTTTTGACTCTCTCAAAAGACAGTTGAATGGATCACAAGAAAGCGGCTGCAGAATCTGTGGGCATACGATTTCTTATTGTTTTTTTCCCAGTACTTCAATATTGTTAACAAAAATTCAAAACGATGGCTGCCCACCTTCGTCAAAACCTAACTTCATTGTGCACCATTAATAAGTTTACTATGCGCTGATGCAAGCGATGACGCAAGCGACTGCATAGTGCCCCCAAGGTTTTCCTATAAATAGGCCCTTCCTGATTCATTTCAATGTACACACAAAATTCAGAAATCAATAAGAATTCCTATTTCTACTCTGTCTCTAGAATTCTCTGTCTTGGTGTTATATTCTCGAAGTTTTTACAACACGTTATCAGCACGATCACTCTAGTCTGTCCCCAGCCTCTACCTCCGTCAGCTCAGGGAAAAAGCCTACCACGTCAAGTCTCTGCCTCCATTAGCTAAAGGTAAAGATCTTGTCACGAGCCTCTGCTTCCATTGCTCAAGGAAGAGTCCTATCACAAGTCCCAGCTTCTACCTCTACAATCTCAAGGTAAAATTGGCAAGTTACTATACTTATGATATTCGTATAACACCACTACTATAATAAAAGGAGGCTCTGCCACCTATTTATAGAAATGTGATGTGATTACGAAAACTGAATTATTATACTAATTATATTCATATAACATCATTACTATAATGAAAGGAGGCTCTGCCACCTATTTATAGTAAAGTGATGTGATTATGCTATCTTTACTAACATCTAACTTGATGCTTGCGTGGATTAAACCCCAAGCTTCTAACATTATATATTTTATTATTCTACTATTATATCTGGACAAACACCCACTGAAAGGTTTACCGAGTAGCGTGGTGTGCCAATATTTATTTCAATAATTACTGCTTTATTAATTATGCCTGCAAAACACCCACCAAGTAGAGTGGCGTGCATATATTATAGCTCGTAAATATATATAGTACAATGCATTTATTTTACCATTTCCTTAATTACAATATTTAATTATATAAAATCTAAATCATTTTTCTATCTCCCCCAACGACCATAAACCCCCAACGGCTATATCCCAACGGCTATAAAACCCCAACGGCTATATCCCCAAACGGCTAAAACCCCAACGGCTATAAACGGCTATTTTTCATCCTATAAATTGGTGAATTCTAAACCACATAACTCACTCCTCAATCTCTCTTCATTCTCAAAATTTTCATCATCTCTAGAAGCTTTGCGTTCGAGTTTTTCGCAAGATGCTTAGTCCAGCTTTGATGTTTCTTATTGCCGTCATCATCATCAACACTTCTATCGTTTTTCTTGGAGACATGGATCCAAGTGAATTGTACCCGTATTTTTTTATTTTAATGTTCACCTTCCCTCTTCTACTTGTAGCTATTATGGTTGACATGCAAGTTTTTTTTGAGAAATAAAAATGTTGTGATTCTAATTATTTTTATATTTTGTTATAGTTATCACCATGTCAAACTTTGCAAAGCTTGAGTTCATTCCACTTGATTTCACGGGGAGAAATTATATGTCTTGGGTTATTGATATTGAGATACATCTTGAGTCAATGGGTCTCACTGAGACCATTAAAGAAATAAATTCTACGTCGTCACAAGATAAGGCAAAGGCGACAATCTTTATCCGCAGACATCTTGATGAAAGTCTAAAGTGTGAATATCTCACTGTTAGAGACCCAAGTGCTCTATGGAAAAACCTCAAAGAAAGGTTTGATCATCAAAAGGAAGTTGTGCTCCCTGCCACCCGTGATGAATGGAATGCTTTGCGCTTCCAAGATTTTAAGAAAGTTAGCGACTACAACTCTGCAATGTTCAGAATAGTATCCCAGTTGAAATTCTGTGGGGTAGATATCACAGATGAAGAAATGTTGGAGAAGACCTACTCCACATTTCATGCATCTAATATAACACTGCAACAACAATATAGGTTGCGTGGATTTAAGAAATATTCTGAACTAATTTCATCTCTTCTTGTGGCAGAGAAAAATAATGAACTTTGATAAAAAATCATCAGTCCCGTCCTACTGGTTCAGCAGCATTTCCAGAAGCAAATGCTGCATTTTCTAAAAATTTTGGACGAGGATATAATTATGGCCGTGGCCGTGGACGTGGTCGTGGTCGTGGCCGTGGACGTGGCCGTGGACGCGGTCGAAGTGGTTTTTACAACCCTTCACAGAATAACGCGATCCACAAGAAGCATCATGTAGAAAGACATGAAAAAGGAAAAGATGTTCGTGAAAGTTCTCTTCGGAATCCTGAAGATTCCTGTTACAAATGTGGCTCCAAAGGACACTGGGCTAGAGTGTGCCGAACACCGGAGCACCTTTGCAAGCTCTACAAAACATCCTTGAAAGGAAAAGAGAAAGAAGTGAATTTCACTGAACATGATGATCCTATGGATGATTCAACTCATCTTGATGCTTCGGATTTTACTGATGATTTTGTTGATCTTCCAATCCATCGTGATATTGGTGATAATTAGATATATGATTGTACTTTGTTATTTGTAATTTTTCAAATTTATCTTTGAATGAAATATTTCCCTTATAATAATATGTTTCAAATTTTATTCTTACCAAATTGTTTATTTTGCATGAAGCTTGATATGGATTACTCTAATGATGATGTCAAGACCAAAACTGGAGAGATTTGCATACCGGATAGCGGTACAACACATACTATTCTCAAACATAAAAGGTACTTCTCTGAATTAAAACCAACAAAGGCAATCATCAATACAATATCAGGTCCTGTAGACTTGATTGAAGGGACTGGTAAAGCCAGCTTTATATTGCCAAATGGAACAAAGTTTTTCATAAAAGATGCTTTGTTTTCTCCAAAATCTAAAAGAAATTTGTTGAGTTTAATGATATATATCTTCATGGATATGATACTCAATCTGCAACTGAAGAAAATATGAAGTATATGTATCTTACTACTTATGTATCAGGAGAGAAGTGCATATTAGAAAAACTACCAAAGCTTTCCTCAGGATTGCATTATACATATATAAATGTGATAGAGTCACATATGGTAGTTAAAGAAGATACAGAGACAGTAACTCTGTGGCATGATCGTTTAGGTCATCCTGGTTCAATGATGATGCGAAGAATTATTGAGAATTCACATGGACATACATTAAAGGGCCAGAAGATCCTTCAAGTTAGTAAAATTTCATGTGAGGCTTGTTCTCTAGGAAAATTAATCACAAGGCCATCACCAGCTAAAATAAAAACAGAATCACCTACATTCCTTGAACGTATCCAAGGTGATATCTGTGCGCCTATACATCCATTGTGTGGACCATTTAGATATTTTATGGTATTGATAGATGCCTCTAGTAGATGGTCACACGTTTGTTTATTGTCAACTCGCAATGTGGCATTTGCAAGATTTCTTGCTCAGATAATTAGATTAAGGGCACAATTTCCTGATTATACAATCAAGAGAGTTAGACTTGACAATGCTGGTGAGTTCACGTCTCAGGCTTTTAATGATTATTGTATGTCAATTGGAATAGTTGTTGAACATCCTGTTGCCCATGTACATACACAAAATGGTTTGGCTGAGTCACTGATTAAGCGACTCCAACTTATTGCTAGACCATTAATAATGAGAACAAAGCTTCCTATTTCTGTATGGGGTCATGCAGTTTTACATGCTGCAACATTAATTCGCATCAGACCAAGTGCATATCATGAGTACTCCCCTCTACAATTAGCATTTGGTCAAGAACCAAATATTTCCGATCTTAGAATTTTTGGTTGTGCGGTATATGTACCAATTTCTCCACCACAACGTACAAAGATGGGTCCTCAAAGGAGACTGGGAATATATGTCGGCTATGAATCTCCTTCTATTATAAGATATCTTGAGCCTAAAACCGGCGATGTTTTTACGGCTCGGTTTGCCGATTGCCACTTCAATGAGGCAATTTTCCCAGCATTAGGGGGAGAAAAGAAACAGCTGGAGAAGGAGATTACATGGAGTGAACCATCCTTATTGCATCTTGATCCTCACACAAGACAATGTGAGACAGAAGTGCAAAAGATTATGCACTTACAAGAAATAGCAAATCAATTGCCAGATGCGTTCACTGATACAAAAAGAGTGACTAAATCATATTTACCAGCTGTAAATGCTCCTGCTCGGATTGAAATCCCAAAAGGACAACCCGAGAATGAAGTCACTCATGAGTCTAAGACACGCCTGAAGCGTGGTAGACCAATCGGTTCCAAAGATAAAAATCCTCGAAAAAGAAAAGGAGCAGATAAGCACGATGACCCCAATGTGCAAGAATGTGTTCCAGAAGAAACACAAAATAAACAAGCATGTGTTCCAGAAGAAACACAAAACAAGACAAATCAAGAGATGAAAAATCCTGAAGATATAGAAAATCATGAAATCTCTATTGATTATGTCAATACAGGAGGATTATGAAATCGCAATAAGATAGAAAATATAGATGAAATATTTTCCTATTCCGTAGCATATGATATTGTTAACGGAAGTGAGGATCCTGAACCAAGATCCGTCACTGAATGCCAAAATAGACCTGATTGGACAAAGTGGAAAGACGCTATACAGGCTGAATTGAGTTCGCTTAATAAGCGCAAAGTATTTGGGCCTATTATCCTCACGCCTGAAGCCGTGAGGCCAGTAGGATACAAATGGGTCTTTGTACGAAAACGCAACGAGAAAAACGAGATTGTGAGGTATAAAGCTCGACTTGTTGCTCAAGGTTTTTCGCAAAGACCTGGAATTGATTATGAAGAAACGTATTCTCCAGTAATGGATGCAATTACGTTTAGATATTTAATCAGCCTAGCAGTTTCTAAAAATGTAGAAATGCGTCTTATGGATGTTGTTACAGCTTATTTATATGGATCGCTTGATAGCGATATTTATATGAAAATCCCTGAAGGATTTAAAATGCCTGAAGCATTAAGTTCAAAACCCAGAGAATTATATTCGATCAAATTGCACAGATCATTATATGGGTTAAAACAATCAGGGCGCATGTGGTATAATCGCTTAAGCGAGTATTTATTAAAAGAAGGATATGTAAATAATCCTATATGCCCATGTGTTTTTATAAAGAAAACAACATCCGGATTCATTATCATTGCTGTATATGTTGATGATTTAAATATTATTGGGACTCACAAAGAGATCCTAGAAGCAATGATATATTTAAAGAATGAATTTGAAATGAAAGACCTTGGGAAAACCAAATATTGTATTGGTTTACAGATTGAGCACTTTCAAAGTGGAATACTTTTGCATCAATCAAATTACACTGAAAAGGTCTTAAAACGCTTTAAAATGGATAAAGCAAATCCTTTAAGCACTCCAATGGTTGTTAGATCATTGAATGTGGAAAAGGATCCATTTCGCCCTCGCGAAGATAATGAAGAGGTTCTTGGTCCTGAAGTACCATACCTAAGTGCAATTGGAGCTCTTATGTATCTAGCTAATTGTACCCGACCAGATATAGCATTTGCTACTAATTTATTAGCAAGATTTAGCTCATCTCCTACACGGAGACATTGGAATGGTATTAAACATGTATTTCGTTATCTTCGAGGAACAACTAACTTTGGTTTGTTTTATTCCAGAGGATCAAAACAAGAAATAACTGGTTATGCAGATGCAGGTTATTTGTCAGATCCACATAAAGCCAAGTCTCAAACAGGATATGTGTTCACATGTGGAGGTGCAGCGATCTCTTGGCGTTCACAAAAGCAGACACTTATTGCCACTTCTTCTAATCATGCTGAAGTCATAGCACTTCATGAAGCAAATCGAGAATGTGTATGGCTAAGGTCTGTAACTCAACACATCAAAGAAACTTGTGGATTACCAGTCAACAGAGATCCAACAGTACTGTTTGAAGACAATGCTGCATGCGTCGCTCAAATGAAGGAAGGTTTTATCAAAAGCGACCGTACCAAGCATATACCCCGAAGTTCTTCTCATTCAGCCAAGAGCTTGAAAAGGATAAGAAAATTAATATTCAGCATATCCGATCAAGTGATAATGTGGCAGATCTCTTTACAAAGGCACTTCCCTCTACAACTCTCAGAAAGCTTATTCATGATATTGGGATGCGTCATAAGCGAGATTTATGAAGAAGAAATACTTATGTCAACTTGAGGGGGAGCTTATGTGGCTGCACTCTTTTTCCCTTACTATGGTTTTGTCCCACAGGGTTTTCCTGGTAAGGTTTTTAACGAGGCAGCATAAAACACGTATACGAAGATGATGTACTCTTTTTCCCTTCGCTATGGTTTTGTCCCACTGGGTTTTCCTAGCAAGGTTTTTAATGAGACATCATGTATGGTGGACAGCCAAGGGGAGTGTGTAACAAAAATCCAAAACGATGGCTGCCCACCTCCGTCAAAACCTAACTTCACTGTGCACCATTAATAAGTTTACTATGCGATGACGCAAGCGACTGCATAGTGCCCCCAAGGTTTTCCTATAAATAGGCCCTTCCTGATTCATTTCAATGTACACACAAAATTCAGAAATCAATAAGAATTCCTATTTCTACTCTGTCTCTAGAATTCTCTGTCTTGGTGTTATATTCTCGAAGTTTTTACAACAAATATCTCTTACTTTTGTCATGGTTTTTTGCGGGTTTTTTCCCCCAAAAACCCTAGTTTGAAGCAGTCAAAGGGTTATTATCCTCATGTTTGCTTTCTTGTCACCAAGTCAACTGGATTAGGTAGGCCCACGGCCACAGAGAGCACAAGAATTTCCTTGTTCAGCTCCAGACCCAAAGAAAAGAGGGGAAAAAGAAAACCCTAGACCTATAGATGTAGACTGTTGATATCATTTCAAGGCTCAAGAGGAAAATAATGTGTAGGGCTGGCTGGCTTTTTTCAATCAAGCTCAGACGGTGCCTACTTTTTGACAAGAAAGAAGAGAGAACATGATCCTACTTTGGTGTGTGCTTCTGAAACTTCCTCATGGACTTACTGCTCTCTCTCTCCCCCCTCTCCCCCATGCAAATGCAATCCAGACTGCAGAGAGGGAGACAGCAAGAGGCTAATAAAAGGTAGGAGCAACTTTTGTTTGTTGTGGATAGCCTTAAGACTTTATGTTCTTGGGATGGGGATATGCTGTAGCTTTGCTTGTCACCTTGTAAAAGCCTAAAGAATATTGATTATCTATTTGTGTGTGTGAGAGAGAGAGAGAAAGAGAGAGAGGAGAGTTGGTCTCTTGGACCATGGAAGAAAATTCCATATTGTGTGTGTGTGTGTGTGTGTGTGTGTGTGTGTGAGAGAGAGAGAGAGAGAGAGAGAGAGAGAGAGAGAGAGAGAGAGACAGAGTTGTTCTCTTGGGACCATGGAGGGAGGGAGGGAGGAAGAGTATTGTTCTCTTGGGACCATGCAGAGAGACAGAGAGTTGTTCTCTTGGGACCATGGAAGAAAATTCCATCTCTCTGTCCTTGCAGCAATGTCTTGCCTACCTTGTTATCGAAAATAATTAATGGGAGGGAGTAGGCATGCATGCCACTTTTATTGGATTTGACTATATAATATAGTTACTGTTTTGAAATGTGGAAGTAACCAATAAATAGTAAAGTAGTTTACTCTCATAGGTCATATTTTACTTTTCTGAATTTATCTATTTAAGTTTATGATTACCACTCCGACGAGTAGAGCGTATCAATTTAGGGTAAGTTAAAAGAGCGCAGGGGAGACCGAAGAAAATATGAATGGAGGTAATACAACAAGATATAGAGGCTAAAGGTCTTAGTGAAGGCATATTGCTCGATAGGAATGAGTGGAGAAAGCTGATCCACGTGTCCGATCCGGCGTAATTCTATTTGGTTCACGTAGCCTACCCCAAATACTTGGGACAAATGGCTTAGTTGTTGTTGTTGTTGTTGTTGTATGAAGTGGAGTTTGAATAGCAAGATTCTAAAATGTGTAACCTAAAATTTTAAAATATTTAAGAAATATTTGATATGTTCTAGTTGAGAAAATATTTATTACAATTAATATGAATGTACTAAAAAAAAACAGAATAATGATTTTTAGAGCCACATGCTAGCTAAACAAAACTAAAGAGAGAATGCCACACAAACACACACAAGAGTGGATAAAACGTGTGGTGGATATTTTCGCGCACATGAAAATCAATATATGAATTCTATGAAGTCACAATTAGATCTTGAAAACAAATATTTTCATGAGCTTTTCATCAAAATTTCTATATTGTTTTCTTAAAGATTTTTATGTCTCCATGATACTTTTCAAGTAGTATTTTTTTTTTTTTTTTTTTTTTTTGAGAAAAGATACTTTCCTAGTATTGTATGGGACTTTTGGTACACACTACTCCGAGTATGAAATCTATATTTTCAAGTATACTGTTTTGGTTCAAAGCTGTAAAAGTTTCTGTCTCCATTCTGAAGTGTGCTTTCAAAAGATTCATTTCCTCTTGGAAAAGAAGAGAATCTTGATACTCATGATGAATTAGCTTCTAAACTCTTTTATTTTTTTGAACTAACCATTTCAAATATAAGCCACTTCATAATTACTTCTCAATGTAGTTGAAGTTTGTGAGTTGGTCTAATTAATTTAAGGTGAATTGTAAAGGTCCCATGCACTATGAACGTTTCTTAATAAACCTCTCTTCCTGTTGAAAAGAATGGAAAACTCATTATTTTATTTAACTCCATAGAAAACAATTTCTATATTATCATAAAATTTGATAGTTTCTACAAAATTTAAGATGGTTGATGCATGGAATCTGTGGTGGATAAAACTCCGCCACAAGCAACTGGATGCTCCCGATCAAACTTGTCAATACAGAGAAAGAAGACACCTTTCAGATTATGAGGGCTGATGTGGTGCCGGCCTAAGACCCTTGGTCATGAGAATTAATATGTGGTAAAATGGAGGACCTGCAGAGGAAAACTGCCGGTATATTGTACTGGTGGACTGGCAGAGGGGAGCGTGGTGTGGTATATCCTCTGAGATTTAGGAAAGCGACTTTCTTTTCCTTGGAGAAGGATGCATATTTGAACCTGACCAAGGCGATGGAGTGGATGTGGATAAATGCAGATCTCAACTGATCGGTTTGAATCTGTTGATCTTTATAACCGCCTGGGTTGAGTCTTGATAGTTGATATTGATACACTAGAGGGTTATCCGTTGTTATACTCAACTGCTTGTCGAGCTGTAAGATCGTTACAGAGTCCTGGACGAGTAGTAAGATAAGAGTGCTTAACCGCCTTCACGATCTGCGGAATCTATCTCGATCTGTCGCTGAGATGGAGCGAATTGCTGCAATGTAGCGGAACTCTTGTTGTGCCTTCTAGAGGAATTCAACACGTCAATCACCAAGATCAGCATAATAACGCTGAGTCAAATACAATCCAATATGGCATGAACACAAATACAAAGAGAGAAAGCGAGAACATACAATTTAACAAAGTTCGACAACTTGCCTATGTCCCAGAAGGGAAAGATATTATTTAATCAATAAAGTTATAAGGGTTACAAATTAATTCGAAGATCCAAATTTGACCAAAAATAGATCCGAATAGAGAAACTACACAATTTATCATAGAATTTTCTCAAACAAATTAACTCTATAACTCTCAAAACAAATCACCTCTTAAGATTACACTCAAGATTACAAAGTAGGGTACTACATTTCTCAATATATAGGCAAAGACTCTACAAAGAAAAAAAATCAAAACTTCTGAAATCAGATCAGAAATGAATTCAGAAGCTAATTCGAGTTCACCCAGAATATCATAGTTGTCGACAGCTCCAAGAGGCATGTCGATAGACTAAGCTTGGTTGGTCCCATGTTGACAGACTGAGCCATCTTTATCACTTGCTACAAAGGCATGTCAACCATGTCGGCTGTCGACAGTCTGACAAATACAAACTTTCTGTTTGCATATTGATCGAGCCAAACCTGCACAGAAAATACAAACTTTTAGAACAGTGTTAGGTCCTCAATTCTACCATGTAGCCTAGGGCTAACGGGTCGTGATCCACTGGGAGGGACAGCGATGGAAGCGTTGTGTAAGTTTCTTCTTTTAATTTACCAGAACTAGTTAATACCTATTTTCTCAGTTTTATAAAAAGAAAATAAAAATGTTAAGTTAAGTTAAGAAGGAGATGGTTGAAAAAGAGATGGTGGTGGTGGTGTTGTTTTATATACAAAGAAAAGAAAAGACTAAATAAAGAAGAGAATTGTGATTCTAAACTAATGAAATAAAATTGAAAACAAAAAGAGTATTTACCTCTATTGTTGAATCAAATTGAAGAATTACCTTGAAATAAAGCAAAGCAGTAGAACAGAATAAATGAAAGCCAGGCTTCGGCGAGATCGAGCACAATAAATAAACATAGGAAACTTTCATTGTTTGTCACCTTCAATATAAGTCTCTTAAAAAATATTACAATAATGTCACTCTACAATTACTCTTCCTCTCTTTTAATCATGTAACTCTCTCTAACCTAAGCTATAAAAAATATATATATATATATATTGAAGAAAAAGAAAAACGAAAACTAAACCTCTCTCTGGAGTGGTGCACTTCTGCCTTCGAGTATGCGAGTATTTATAGGAGAAAAATGGGATAAGGGAGAGCATAAGGAAATAGGGGGAGCAAACGCTCCCTCTAATTCAAACAATTAGTTATGAAAATGCGACTTTTGCCGGTTTTCCACGGCCAGATGCTGACCATTGGGCCAGGGTCTGAGGGTCGTGTGTCCATCCACTATCCTTTTATCCTCTTGGATTTTGAATTTCAGCTTTAAATTTGACGATCTATCTTTTTATCCTCAGCGAAACCGATAGGGTCTTCTTCTAATCTGTTTTTCCTTTGAATTTGGGTGATATTAACTCATCTGATATATCCAGTCTTCAGATAAGATGGCCTTTAGAACCTCTGGATTTGATTCGATCCCCTTTCTTTCGAACTTTTGAATTTAATTAGATAAATCTGTCAATCTCTCTTTTTTTTTCTTAATTACTCTGCACGCCACGAGACATGAAAATACATTAAATAACAGAGATTTATTTAAATATAAATGCAGAAATATGACAAATATGATATGAAAACATGTAATGCACATGTATGATCACACCCCCACACTTTTCTTTTACTCGTCCTCGAGCAAAACAAAAAGTAGAGCTAACCTACCCTAACTCACTTTCATAAGAATCACGGTTGCACTTAGCACGTGCAACAAGTCGTTAAACCTCTACGTTATCTCTAGAGGACGAGTTTTATCTCATGAGGGTTTTCATTAGATTACACCCACAAAATCCATAAAGGAAGAAAAACAAAAGTGTTAGTATTTTCGAAAACGCATTTTGAAGGAAAAAATGTTTGAAGTATTAACATAAAAATTTAGGTATCTATAAGTCATAGGATTATCAAAACTTAGTCATTTCTAAACTTAGTTTCTGTCCAAAAAGTTGTTTTCAATCAAAATAAGGATTAAAATTATATTTCTCATCTAGTCTATTACTTTACCCTAAGTCCTATGCACCTTGTGACCATGAAAATTTGACTTGGGATTATTCAACTCTAACTCTTATGCCTTATTATTATTATTATTTACATTTATGGCGGTAATATCCTTTTGCTCTATTAGGCTTTCTATTCGCCCATGTAACGAGCCTTAGTTGGTGACTCTCAAATCGGACAGTTTTAGGGTGCCGGGTGAGAAAACACCCCAAGGACTTAGGACTCGAGAAAATAAGGTCACTACCTCTTTTAGGCTTAAATTCTTATGCTTTATGAGGCACAAATACCCAACTTAATCAGAGGATTTTTTTTATATATTAAATTTATACACACACACACAAGGCATAAGAATCTCTATTTATAACCTTAAGTGTGTAAGTGTATAAAGTATGCAAATTTCATCAAGGTAAAAATCAAGACTAAATTACTTTTTCAATTTTTCTTTCTAACTTCGAAATTAAACAAATAATTTTATTTTGACCAAGTATAAGAAATCCTAATTATGATCCTCTTATTCTTTAAAATTAACTTAATTTCTTATAAAAATAAGTCAAAGTATTATTTTCCTTCTCAAAAAGTTTTTTAAAGAAAGGATTTTTTTTAAATTAGTAAAGTTATTATGTTAGAAACTCTCCCCCACACCTAACTCATGTATTGTCCTCAATGTATGAATGAATTACAGTAATACATGAAAAAGAGAAAAGGAAGGAAAATTTTCACCTCAAGGTGGTGGTCTATTGGGCCAAGCGTTTCTGCTCAATCTAGATTCTGTGTATTTTCATGAAACCCAGTTTTCATGAACTCTTTCCTATTAACATTTTTATACTCCCCAATATGAATAGGAACATGCAAGATCTTAACATTGATTGATAGGTAGTAAAAAATGCATATTTATCACTACATTTACTATCATATTTCCCTATTTATTCCTATAATTATGCACTATTACTAATGTTTTATTATTTAATATGTGCAGGCCTTGAGTAATTATTTAAATAAAAGAATAAACCTAAATGAAGCCCAAAAAGCCCATGTGCAAGACCATGTGCAAAAGTTGTAGTAATTTAGAAGTTTCATATTATCTAACCTAATATAAACTTAGATTTTTAAACTCTTTATTTAAAATCTAAGTGAAGAAAAGGAAGGATAAGAAAGAACTCCTAATTGCTAAAAGAAGAGGAAAAGGATGGACTTCTACTCAACCTTAGTTGCTTGCAAGACAAGGCTAAAGATAAAGGAGAATAGTTTAAAGATAAAAATCGTTTCAAAAAATTCGGATTCAGACTGTACACGTTTTAGTATAGATCATAACTTTTGCTACAGATATTGAAATTCGATAATTCAAGATGCTCCAGAAAGAAGATTTGAAGGACTACAACTCTTATGTTGATCAAAATTTTGAATTTAGTCAGCAGATAAGCTATTTTCGGTGATCAACATGATAACAAGTTGCAGGACAGATTTGAACTTCTATGGATAAGTCAAAACAAGTTTGGAGATAAAAGAAGAATTCAAATTCAGAGATATTTTGCTCCTCTTATTTTCATACGCTTCTTATCCTCTGGTTTTCTCTTATAAATACCCCTGCATAGCAACAGAGGAAGGGCAGATCTCAGAAGCTCAAGGGCAGGTGTGCAGAAACGAACTTAGGGTTTTTCTTAGGCTAATTTTTAGATTGTAACCTAGGTTTTTACTTTCTTCATGTAATTTTTGTTTTATTATGTAACTGAGAGGAGAGGATACTTTCATGGAGGAAGGAGATCAAGTTTGTACTGAGGTGACATCGGTGTAAGTAAATCTTTTCTTCCATTGTTAATTGAATCAAATCGAAGTTTCT
The DNA here is from genome assembly GCA_038442645.1 of Agave tequilana. Lineage (NCBI taxonomy): Eukaryota > Viridiplantae > Streptophyta > Magnoliopsida > Asparagales > Asparagaceae > Agave > Agave tequilana. The sequence continues at coordinate 44,305 of JAVJIF010023177.1, forward strand.
GTTTCTTCTATTCTTGTTTTGTTTTTGTTTCCCTCTTTTGTGTTTGTGGATACAAATGAAACCGATAGCCTTGAAATTACCTTCTCCTTGCAAGTGCCGTTGATGGCTTATGAAGATGAACATCTATTTCTATGGTAGTATAGCTCGCCCTTTTTATTTCATAGTGTAAATCGGGAATAGGGAAGATCTCATCTGCCATGCTTCGCTCGCCTTCAAGTAAAGGTACATCGTTGATACGGGTAAAAGGTAAACAGTCGCAGAAGAGGTAAGTATGTTTTTTTTTAGTTTTAGTTTTCTTTCTTTTATTTCTTTAGCTTAGATTACCAACACCACAATATTCCCAATCTCTTCCACTCTTTTTCATTGTAAATATCATTGTAAATATTATTGTAAATATCATTGTAAATAAAAGAAACTTACTAAAAAAGCTTCCATCGCTAGTCCCTCCCTGTGGATCACGACCCGCATAGCCACTTGCTATAGCGGTAGAATTGAGCACCCTGCACTACTGTTTTAAAAATTCTAAAATTCTGTATTCTTGTGTGCAGGAAAACATCAATCATTGATCGTCAAAAAGCATGCACAAAAATAAGTAAAGGAGTGATGGTCGATGTTACTGTTATTGCGATTCTTCCGTAATAGCAAAGTAGCTATATGGGTCGTATCCACAAGGAGGAAAAGCGATAAAAGCTTTGGTGCGGCTTCTTTGTTCAAAGTAAAGAAGAGTTTCTTATTTCAAATAAAGAATTGAAAAAGAAGACAAGTGTTGTTTCAAGAATTGTTTGGATTGATTTGATGGTTTGTAAAAGTGAATTTTCTTCAAGGTAAAAACGCAGGGCTAACTTTCTACTAAGTGCTCCCACTAATCTCTAACTTCTTGAAGATATAGCCTCACAATGGATCATAAGCAAGCATAAACCTTATGCATAGGAACTATTCACGTTGGAGATCGAATGAAAATTCATCCTTTAACTTAGCTTTATATGATAAAAACTTGTACATTCCCTTATCAAGATCCAATTGAAGGCGAGAAAAAGGAAAGAAACAAGTGCACTAATGGTATCGGCAAAGATTAATAGGAATATCTCTAACTTACGAAAACAAGTAAAGTTTACCATCTATAGATCATCAAAACCGTTAAGCATGAAATATAAGAAAGAGAATACTTATAAGTAAGTTAGAGTTAGAACCCTCGTCTTAAGATGTCATAACTCTTTTTTGCACAAGACTTGTTTGATACTATTGTCTCATTTGGGTTATCAATCAAGTTGTTAGAGATTAGTGGGTTAGTAGTTAGTTAGTCATGTAATGAAAGAGTTAGCTAGACATGAGTAAGAAAAGAACAACAAGAGAGAAGAAGTAAAGAGAATAACTATTACACTAAAACAAGAAAGTAAAAGCAAATAAAAATACTAAGTAATGGACAGAAGAAAGGGAAGTATTACTTGTATAAGATTGTTACCTTCAAATACAACTTGTACACACTCTCACTCTTTCACTCTAATGGCTAAACTAAGATAGAAGAAGAAAATATAAAACAACTACAACTCCTAGAAACAAACTAACATACAAATTTAAACTCTAGATATCCCTGGCTGAAGAACTCAAGGGGATATTTATAGGCACCAGGGGAAAGAGGGCCAGGGGGACAAAGGCCGCGTTTTCGCGGCTGTACCAGAGCGGCGCGCGCGGTGCCGCCTGTTGTGCGCTGTCGCTTCGGTCCCCTGTCGGTTGTACTTTCCCGATTTTGAATTTGAGCACCCAGGTCTGACAGAATCACCCTCCAAAGTCAATGGATATCTTGTAGGCCTTTAATTACTCATTAAATGGTGATTTTGGTCTTCTTCTTCATTCCACACCATGGACCTAGGATCACATAAGAAAACCATTATTAGCAATATTTTATATAAAATAAATGTGCAGATGTGGTAAGAAATATACAATATTAAAGACTAATCACACCCCCCACACTTATCTTTTTGCTCGTCCCGAGCAAAACAAAAACAGGTGAATTATTACACCACTTTCGCAGGTGACGCGATTGCACTGAGCACGTGCAACAAGCCTTTAAACCTTTAGGTTTTCCCTATAGGAGGAGTGCTGTCTCCTAAGGATTTTCAGCGGATTGCACCCATAAAATCTAATAAATGAAGAAAAATGTTAGTTATAAGCAAACTTCTTTCAAGAAAAAGAACTTTTACACATCTAAGTAAAAATGACCGAATGATTATAAGAATTAGGTCTAACCCTCATAAGTCCTCTTATACTTAACCTTCATAAAAGAAGAATCATGATTTTCCTTTGAATTTAAAAAGGATCTTGTACTTCTAACTCATTATGTTATTTTGCTTTAATAGATATGCATCATGTGTAAGTATGATGTGCTTGGAATTTCTCAACTTAACTTTGAATGTCATTTAATTTTATTAATATTTTATCCAGATATTTATTCTTGATTTCTTTAGGCTTTCTACTTTACTCGTGTAACACGTGTCAAACTGATGACTCCCAAATCAGATGGTGTTGGGGCACCAGGTGAAAAAAATACCCCTCAGGACAAATATGCAATTAGAGTAAATCACGAAATTAAGATTTATTTATTTTCTTTAGGTGCGAGTACTCATGCCTCTTGAGGCACAATTATCCAGCTTAGCGGTTTTTTTATTTTTTTATTTTTTATTTTTTATTTTTTTCAAAGATGTGTCTCTAAATCCCAAACGTGTGTGTGTGGTTTATGCATATTCTACTAAAGCTAAATAGAAGATATGAGTTATTTTTCTTGTCCCTCTCAATTCTCAGTCTAACCAATATTTCTTTTATTTAGATTAAAATAAAGATTCCTTATTAAGGTTCCCTTAATTCTTATCACCTTTTGGTATTTTTATAAATAGTATAAAAATTCTTACCACCTTTTGGTATTTTTTTTTGGAAAGAAGAAAGAGAAAAAAAAGAAAGTTTTTTTTTTGAAAGAAGAAAGAAAAAGAAAGAAAGTTAGCACCCCTACACCTATCTAATGCATTGTCCTTGATGAATGTCATGTAAATGAAAATGCAATAAATAGGGGGAAGAAATGATATCACGTCTTTGCCAACTCAGGCCGGCCGAAGTGCTAGGCCAGCCGAGCGTGAATGCCTGAGAGTGTTCTCAATGCATTCCAGCCTAGAGTTTTGATCCTCTAATTGCCTCCGCAGCCTGATCTGTTCCCTAAAATCTTTTTCACACTCTTCCAGATTGAGGACATGAATGCATTGGTCTCGATAGGGGGTGGTTGTTGCCTAAATTAGGGGTCATCTTCTGCATCTATATGTTCCTCTGATGAGGATTCAGCAGGAACATCTTCGAGCTAGACTGTAGGGGTCCAGATCGAATGCAGGCAGCTATTGTACGCATTGGTGATACGTTCAGGGTCACGGTACTTTATTATCCTCAAGAAATTCTACGTCTGGCAGAAAGTTTCTGCATAGACGGGTCACTAGGACGGCTAAAGAGGATTTCACACCCTAGTGTGTTGGGCGTTAGCAATCAGCTGCTGCAAAAGCATGGTGTTCACATAGACATTGTGGAGGCTGTGAATTATTTGGACTGCTGGTCTGTAGAAAGAAGTTGTATGATCAATATTCAAAATATTACGATGGATCCAACGTCCAAGGCAATGAATATTACGGAAAGTGGTATTTGATCGGACACCATGATCTATTTCAGTGCATCACACTCCCATCAAAGTCATGTAATATATTAAGGGCAACGGTGCAGCATGCTGAGGGGAGGATGGGATTTGGGTGACCTCTTCAATGGTATCTCGGGTGACCTCAAGGTCTCCATAATCCGAATGGACAACAAAGCGGTCATGGTCATGGTTGCAACATCCATACCTAAATAGAATTTTTTCACTAAGTCAAGGCAATAATAGGCATCAAGATCTGTATTATCATAAATCAATTCATACCATTGCCTCTCCCTAATCTGATCTAGAATACCGTCCCATACCCATGAACATCGCTAAAAATCTGTGAGAAATCTTTCTCAAGGAAAATCACAGGGGTCATGGCACAGATCTAAATTTTAAAACAGAGATTAGGGATGAAAAATTGCAAACCTCCCCCAGAAACTTTAGGGAAACCAACCACAGTTTGCCTAGAGAAAAGCAGGTAGCAAAACAGCAAACAGGGAGTAGATCTAGAGTGTTCTCTCAAAATCCGCCTAAGGAGGAGGTGGACGCGCGGCTGTCTCTCCTAGACAGCCGCGGAAACACGGCCAGGAAGCCCTGGTCATGGCTGTTTGGTGGAGAGAGGAAAGGGGCCCATAGGCTTTGGCTTTTCCTGGGCTCCTCTCTTAAGATCTGAAAAATCTTTGGCTTTGGGTGAAGGGAGGGGGATAAGAAAGTATAAATAGGGACAAAAAGAAAGGGATTCCAATTTCCCCTAGGGTAAAGAGTTATTCACAAGTATACAAGTGGTGGTTATATCATATAAATAATTATAAAGAACCCCTAATCTTTATTTTATTTACACTTTTATTCTTATTTTTATTTTTATTTATTTTTTTATATTGTTATTTGATGGTGTGTGAATGGCTATGGTCATGTGTACGACGGAACGAAAAGACTCAGTACCATTTCAGCATGTGACTCACGCTCAGTGGTCAGAAATGGCTTCAGTCTTTTCCCATTCACATTGAATTCCTTATTATTCTTTGGATCGAAAATTACCACAGCACCGTGTGGAAAGACAGTGCGCACAATAAAGGGTCCAGACCAACGAGTTTTTAGCTTCCCCTCGAAAATGTGAAGCCTCGAGTTGTATAACAAAACTTTTCCCCTGGGGCAAAGTTTTTCCGGTTGATGATCTGGTCATGAAAAATTTTAGTTTTTCTTTCTGTGATCCGTGCATTCTCTAAGCCTCATTCCGTATTTCCTCCAACTCTGAGATCAGCAATCTTCTTAGTTCACCGGCTTTAGTCAGATCAAAATTGAGTTGCTTAATAGCCCATAGGGCTCGGTGTTCTAACTTGACAGGCAGATGATAGACTTTTCTAAATACTATATGGAGACATCCCGAGGACTGTCTTAAAAGTAGTTTAGTAAGCCAATAACGCATCGTTTAGTTTGACATCCCGAGGACTGTCTTAAAAGTAGTTTTGTCCAATTGTCTTTTCCAAAATGAGCTTGATTTGTCGATTGGTCACTTCAACTTGCCCATTTGTTTAGGGCATGATAGTGTGGATAACTTGTGATTAATAGAGTATTTTCGCATCAGAGCTTCAAAAACTTTATTGCAGAAATGTGACCCATTATCACTAATTATAGCTCGGGAGGTGCCAAAACAGGAGATATTTTTCTTGAGAAATTTGACAGCTACTTTATTGTCATTAGTCTTAGTAGGCACGGCTTCTGCCCATTTCAAGACGTAATCCACTGCAACCAAGATGAATTGATTGCCAAAGAAATTTTGGAAAGGTCCCATGAAGTCAATACCCAAACATCAAGATTTCGATTTCGAGAATCGGGTTTAGGGGCATCATGTCTCGTCTCAAAATTTCCCAGTCTTTTGACAATTCGCACATGACTTACAAAAAAGGAATGAGTCTTTGAACAAAGTGGGCCAGTAAAACCCACTTTGTAAAACTTTCTCTGCGATTTTGCGGGGCCCTAAGTGCCCTCCGCATGCAAGTTCATGGCAGAAACTGAGCACGCTCCTTTGTTCTTCTTCTAGTATACATCATCGGATAATCTGGTCAGGATAATACTTAAAGAGATACGGCTCTTCCCAGAAAAAGTATCGTACTTAACCGAAGAAGTGATACTGGTCTTGCTTTATTCATTCAGCAGGTAATTGTCCAGTGGCCAGATAGTTACTATGTCCGCATACCATGGTTCCTTAAAAATAGCAGGAATGTGCTTATCTGGGAAATCCTCATTGATCGGAGCTTGTCCTATAGGTGCATTTAGAATTCTTGACAGACGATCAACTACCACATTTTCTATACCTCTTTTATCATGGATTTTTAGGTCAAATTTTTGAAGCAGAAGGATCCACCGAATCAGTCGAGCTTTAACTTTCTTCTTGGTCATGAGGTATTTCAATGCTGAGTGATCCGTGAGAATCACAGTTTTCGATCCTAGTAAGTAGGGCCGAAATTTTTCTAACGCAAAGACAATGACCAAAAATTTCTTCTCGGTCGTTGTATAATTCTGTTGGGCATCATTCAGGATCCTACTCGAGTAGTAAATCACGTGCTACCTATTGTCGATGCGCTATCCTAGAACAGCACCGATAGCAAAATTAGAGACATCGCACATGATTTCAAATGGTTAAGCCCAATCCGGAGCATAAATGATAGGCACAGATACAAGGTCTTACTTAATCTTCTCCCATAACTTGAAACATTCATCGTTAAAATCAAATAGCACGTCCTTTGCGAGCAGGTTGGTTAAGGGTCTAGCGATTTTGCTAAAATCCTTAATAAATCGTCGGTAGAACCCAGGATGCCCTAAAAAGGATCTGATATCCTTGATTCTTTTGGGTGGTGGAAGCTTAGCAATAACTTCTACTTTTGCCTTGTCAACTTCAATTCTCTCCTAGAAATCTCATAGCCTAAGACAATCCCCTGTCTCACTATGAAGTGACATTTCTCCCAGTTCAGAGTTAGATTCTTTTCCTTGCATTTTGCAGAACCAACTTTAGATGATGAAGACACTGATTAAGTAAATCCCCGTAGATGGAGAAGCTATCCATAAAAATCTCCAGAAAATGTTCTACCATGTTGGAGAAAAGACTGAGCATGCACCGTTGGAATGTCGCTGGAGCGTTGCACAATCCAAAGGGCATGCGTCGGTAGGCAAATGTTCTAAATGGGAAAGTGAACGTAGTCTTTTCCTGGTCGTTTGCAGCAACTGGGATCTGATTGTATCCCGAGTACCCATCCAAGAAATAATAGTACTCATTTCCAGCCAAGCGTTCAAGCATTTGGTCGATGAAGGGTAGCAAAAAGTGGTCTTAGAGTGGTTGCAATCAACTTTCTATAGTCAATACAAACACGAACCTTGGTAGGCAATCTTGTTTGTACAAATTCTTTGTGCTCGTTCTCCACCACTATAAAACCAGCTTCCTTAGGGACAGCATGAACCAGGCTAATCCATTTGCTATCAGAAATGGGATAAATGATCCCATTGTCTAACAGTTTCAAAATTTCTATTTTTACAGCCTCTTGCATTAGTGGGTTAAGCCTGCGTTGTGAGTCCCTCCTGGGAATCACTTCATCATTTAAATGAATTCTGTGTTGAATTATTGCTGGACTTATCCCCTTAATATCTTTCATTGTCCATCCAATGGCTTCCCTATGTCTCTTCAAAATAGACATCAAACTGTCCTCTTGTCGCCCAGTCAGATGGGATGCTATGATGACTGGCAGGGTCTCTCTTCCATCTAAGTAGGCATACTTGAGGTGTTCAGGTAAAGCTTTTAACTCTGGGGAAGAAGTTGACTCATTGGAGGTGATATTTGGAATTTTGATCCTGGGATGAGGTACACTTGGGCTTGATGCCCAGTCCACTGTTAAATCTATGATCTGGTCTAAATTGAAATCCTCAGAGTTCAGATCAAACTCGCTCTCTGTTTTCATCTCTATGCTATCTTCATGCTCACTGGTCAAATTTTTA